>BGPR01000192.1:0-53921 GCA_013235015.1 Araneus ventricosus | reverse complement strand
GCTTTTCATGTATTGCTCGTAATTGGACACAGCCATGTATAATAATAATTTTACTAAGATACTTCATTTAAAAAAAGAAATATATATAATTTAGCCTGAATTTTTTTTATGAACTTTAGTTCAGAGAATTCTCAAATTTAGTTCAGAAACATCTGAATTCTGTTACTCAGTTGATGTCTCCAATTCCTAATATAGCGAGGTTTGACTATCTTGAGATGTTGTCTGCAAATAGTTCTTTACTATTTTTAGTTTGGAAAACCATGTTCCTCAATGCACTTATTAATGTTAGTAAAATTCTTAGAGCAATGCTAGAAGTTCGAGCAAAATTCCATTTTGTTGGTAAACCCCAAACAATCAAGGGTGGTAAATTTTATCCAGAGAACACGCACACCAAGTTATTTCACTGTTAAAGTTCCAGACTGTTTGATACTCTGATGATTCTCCATCTGTTGCAAAATGGTTTCCAAATCTTTGCACTGGCCAAAGTTGGCATGTAAGAGCTAACATCTTTTAGTTCATATATATGATAGAAAAAACAGAAGTAACTGGTTGTGACGTTGCTGCTGAAAAAATCTTTGTTCTAAAGAAATTATTGCAGGGGTCAACCAGGTGGTAAATAGAATTCAACCTTGTATTTCTTCCTGAATATTCATTATGGCCTCATCCCAATTTTCATGCACCAATTGTCTTTTCGCCTTGAACTTGATGCTGCTCAGGTATTGATTCAAAATTTTATCTGTATCTACTCTGCGCCATTTCTGTCAGCATCAGATAATAAGGATGGTGGTTTAAAGTGATTTTGTCCCATCTCAAATTCCTAAAAAAGAATGAAAATTTTTTTGGAACTCTCCAAAGTTTTATTGCCAATGTACATTAGAAATTTTTCCCTGCATGTGCTTACATTTAATGGATTATTAGATAAGGATTTAATACCATACCATACATGAGATTAAACAAAAAGAAATTTGAATTGTAGTATTTCTACGTAAGTAGCCCAGAAGCTTCATCTCTTTATTGAACTATCTACACTAAAATGCTTGAGGAATCTCATTTTGCTAAAAAAAAAAGAATTTGGACTTAATAGGAATACAATGGTCTACAATCAGTCAGTTGCAGAGAATCGTGTGTATGGGTAATCAGAAACTCGCATTTTATAGTGAAGATTCAACGCGAGGGCATTTAGGGGGGCGACTGGTGCCAATGAAGCCGAAAAGGGATTTTGGCCTACATCGTTTCACAGAGCTGATAATGAGTTGAAACTAATAAATTGGTTTTATTTAATGTCTATAATATTTACATGTATTTTCGTGTGTATCGAATATTCGCTGAGAGATATAAAAGTTTCTAAAACATCCTAAATTTTTCCGCGTTTTTTGTTTATAGTATGCAGAGTTTTCAACCACTGAAAACTTACAGAATACTTGACAATATGTAAAAGCAGCATTGTATCAAAATTTGAATTAGATAATTTGAATATTGCAGGAAATATAAGTAATTTTGTAGTAAATAATTTTTACTCGCATAAAAAGGAAACGTAGTTTAATTCCTTTCTTGTATAACTTCAGAGCCAGGTATATAGAGTAAAATGAGTATAAAAAACGCAGTTCACTGTTAATATTCAGAAAAGATATTGGTGTATTGCAGTGATAGGATTGAAATACACTCTAAGAGAGTTTAAAATAGATATGGCCCATGCACAAAACTGAAATTTGTTAAGTTTGAATACTCGAATAGTTATCATCGAAATGAAATTCAAATTATGTATTTAATTACTTAGTATGTCTAGATATTCAACTTTCATAAAATTTAATATTAACTGTTTGAAGATTCAAGTTTAATAATTTCAATTTGTACATGTGATCCCCATGATTTAACTTCTCTTAGAGTAAAAAATTGCAAAATGTGAGTTCCGACGATCAGTGCTGCCACGATTCTCCTGAAACCACTGCAAAACCATTGTATTTCATTAAGTTTAAATTTTTTTCGTATCTTAAAAAATGGTGTTGCATTTGGCCACCAGTGTACATCTTTTGTTCTTGTAAATGCTAATGTATTTGACCGATCGATAGCTCAGTGGCTTTATGAACATCAATCTGACTTCTCCCATCTGGTGTCGCTGAGAGGTTTCAAGATTAGTTGTCTAAAGTGCTTCAAAGGTCTTCTGAAAGTCGATGAAGAAAAAAATTAGTGCCAAATTTTATACAATATTAAAAAAAGCTGGTCTTCTAATGATGATTTGGCCTTAGTATCTACTCAGGTAGTAAAGTTTTTAACTCGATTTACAACAACCTTTACGGGAAAATAACGTAAGGTTTATCCTGGAAAAAGGACCTTATCACCAATTACCGACACGCGTATAATTATTGAAACAGATTTGAATTGGATTCTTGCTGTGAGGTATTTTAAGTAACGTTTCAGTAGTATAAAAAAACTTCCTTCTATAACCATTCAACCTGAACTTTCAAATAAATTTTAGTACGGAACCACAAGGTGAAAAACTGATAAAGCATTGAATAAGGAAAAAAAACTGGGTACTGGAAAATCGAAAAATTGTTTGAGGTGTTCTGGCTCCCAGCCTGGCACCTTTGGTGCCAAATTCCCGTACATATGAAGTGGTCTCAAAAATGGTACCGCACACAGACAGATACATTGGTGACATTGATTTTTTATGCATGATTCACTGGGAGTAATGCGTCTGGTAAATTTTGGCCATTAGTGCCGTAAAATTAGATTGTTATTGTTTTTTAGAATTTCTAGAAAGTTCTCTAATTAATTCAGAAACTCCTATGATTTTTTCTCTAATTTTGTTTTGCCTATAGCCTCTCGATTTTTTTTTTTACTCCATGCCGGGGCATCCATCTCAAACTGACTGTCTGTCCGGCCCTGCTACGGTGTCATGGGTTGTGTGTGCTGTGACCAAAAGTGCGTGGCTGGTATCACCCCAGTGAACAGAAGTCACAATTTCAACTGTTCGTCCTCGTAGTACCACCATCTCTTTCTAAACTGGTTCACCTTCCTTGTAGTAGAAATTAGTCTCCGCTTTCTACAATTTGTGGCTGGAGACTGCATGACTCCACCCTGGGTAGCAATAGAGATAAATGTCAAGTAGGAACCAGTGTGTGAAGTGTATTCCACTCCACTTCGTATACTGACATAAAATGGCGCGCTTGTGCTCATATTATGAAGAAGAAATCCAAATATGATTTTGAGGTTTTCTTCGACCGATTGGTCCAAAATTTGTAGAGATTTCGTTTTCTTAGTCACATAACACTATTGTGACACCCCTGAACCTTTCGCTGGCGCTTCAACGTGGGTAAGACCCCTGTCGGTTGATGAATATGTGCATTTTATTGAAAAGCAAAGCAAAAAGAAAATAAATAAATAAATAAAAAAATTAATACAACATTAGGATATAAATACACTTGAAAGGGAAACATAATTATACATGAACAAAAGAAGAATAAAATAGTCATTACTGAGGATTACAGAGTATAATATAAAATTCCACAAGGGGGGAGTTACTCAACTTGAGTGCAGGAAAGGGTTGAATGTTCTTATTTGAAGAGATTTTTTTCTCATGTAGCTGGTAGCCCATGATCTGGGGGGCTGATATGTGGTGTCTGATGCGACGAAAAAAGAAGAATCTGAATAAACGTATTACAACTGGTTATGGCTTAATGAAAAATTGTCGCAACCACATCCCAAACCGTGGACTGTTTGGCCCTGTTATTTCCAGAATTGAGGGATCGTTGGAATTGTTACCTGGCGGTTGGCAGTGATGCGGAAGGGGCGGGATTTTCTGAAATTGTGAATTACGGCAAGAATGGTGGTGGCTGGGTTAGTCAGCAAGACCATATATCAAATTCTCCCATTTTTCTAAGTCCTTGTGGTTTGAGAGTCATCGTATTATCTACATGTAGAATAAACAGTCTGACGAACGGTCAAACCTTTCGTCGGATTTAAGTCCAAGATTTGGAGCACATTTATAGTTCTAATGATAAAAACCATATACTAAATTTTATCCGTCTATTTTTGTTTTTAGTTTCTAGTGTCCAGGTTCACAGCGGACGCGCAAACACCATCCCCTCGAGATAACAGAACCGTATGCAGAGTGTAAACGGATTTGGTCTCCAAAAGTGACAGAATTCTACAATTTTCGAATACGAAGACAATATATAAATTCTAGCATATTTCGTTTTTGAGTGACAGTCGACCACAGGAGGCAAATTCAAAAATGCGTTTCTGCCTGTGGAGATCTATGGAGGTTAGCGAGATTCGTCAAAATCTCGAGACGGAATTTTTGACGATTGGCAATTTCTTTTATTTACTGAGAAAGTAAAAAATATTGTATACAGTAATTATATCAAAAGGTGCTTGAGCACAGCATATAAATCATGTGAAAAAACACAGCTTGATTTCAGTGTATAAGATGGCATTTCTTCTGCTGAATAGATATGAATAAAGCAGTAGATAATGTGGCATCGTTGAAAGCAATAAATAACCTGATGTTAAGAACAAGAATATCGTGCAATTGTTCCTTATCCAGAAGCAATAATCTTTGCGCCCAAGGCAAGGAAGAGGAATTTTCTGAAAACAAAATAGGTCTTTGTAGGAGACGAATTAAAAAAGAATAGTAAATATAAAAATTTCTAGCAAAAAAAAAATAAAACTGAAAATAGTTTATAGGATTAAACAGTACTTAAGATTAACGTTAAAGTAATTAATTTGTCTGTTCGTTGGTCTTCGAAAACATGGCAATCTTTCGATTCGGTACGCAGTTTCCGAAGTTAGCATACTTGCCTGTTCATAGTTTTATACTAAAAGCAGACAGTTTCTATAGAAGCTCAATCCCATATAATGGGAACTGCAGCCTACCGATGTTGAGTCGATGTTATTCACCTGTTAGGTAGTAACAAAAAATTTTTGATAAAGAGAAAAGAAATACAAACAAATCTCCAGCTTGCGATTCTAATTTCAAAAAATCAACATTAAGTCTGTTTTATTTACGTTAACACCCTAAAGTTGAACTCTAGAAATGCATCTGTCTAATTCTGAAACAAAAAAGTGACTCGCAGAACTCGTTCAACTAAAACCTCTCAGTTGAAGGTAACGAGCATCCACTTCATGGTGCTGCCTCTTTGGGCAAGAAAAGAAATCTCCCTGTGTTTCCTGTAAGATCTAGCTAAAGGTCAAATTACATTTAAGGTTTGAAACAAAAATAATATAGTTTTGAAATTGGTACATATACCAGGAGGGGAGCTTATGATAAACATATTAAAACCTGGTCATCCTGGGGTGAGTCTGCTGCGCCATCTTGATTTGGCATCCCATTTTTAGCTTTCCCTCAATATCCTTGAAAACTATTCAGTTTACATAAATAATTTTGTAATAAAATTAAAGATGTAAAATTCCTACAAATGCATATATTCTTTCTTTTATTTTTTCTGAGCTTTACATTTTGGGAGAAAATGGGTCCTGCAAACAAGGCTGCCATGTTGGATTTCCCTTCCCCTTTCAGTTTCTTGAATATCCTGAAAAACTACTTAAATTATAAATTACATATGAATTAACAAATTAAAGAGCGTGCGATTCTACAGATAGGTACTTGATTTTTTCTTTTAGGTTTTAATAGTGTTTGAGATAATTGGTCTCAAACGTAATGAATTTGAAATTTTAATTAATAGTACAATAAACTAGTGCTGGCTCTGAAGAAAACAAAAAATCATATAGTTTTAAAATTGCCATGTTCTCGAGGGTCTCTTGTTTGGAACACATAAAGTCCCTGATCCCAGAGCCTGCCCTCATCCCTTGGATTTCATCCCATTTTTAGTTTTTTTTTTTCTGAATATCTCTTTGAAAATTTTCAAAATTATAATTTATTTAACAAATTAAAAAAGTAAAATCTCTACAACTATATAAGTATCAATTTTGTTTTTCTCCTTCCAGCTTGCACTTTCGAGATACGGGTCTGTTTTATGGGGCAAGTTTATCGCCATCTTGATTTCATCCCCTCTTCAGTTTTTTTCTTGAATAATTGAAAAATCTATTCAATTTTTAAAATTACATGTAATCAGCAAATTAAAGAGCTACCCTACAATTGCTTGTTTTATTTTCTTTTTGTTTTAGCTTTAATAGTCTCGAGATAACGGGTCTCATTTGCCGCCATCTTGGATTTTATCCCTCTTTCTAGTTTTCTTGAATGTACTTAGTTTCTCTTTGAGTATTAAAAGCAAATTGATGGTCGTAAAATGTCCAACAAATGCATGTTTTTTTTATTTTTTTTTCTAGTTTGCTAGTTTCAGATATGTAAGAAAACTATCACGGAATAAAATCCAAGATGGCGGTAAATATTGAGACCCCTTATCTCCGAAAACTATCGAAGCTTAAAAACAAAAATAAAAAAACATGTAATTTATAGAGAATGTTACGCCTTTAATTTACTGATTACATGTAATTTGAAAATTGAATACATTTCTGAGACCTTCAAGAAAATTTAAAAAGGGGGATGAAACTAAAAGATGATGATGAACTTATGATGATGATTGCATGAGAGTGGGATAAATGAAACTCTCCCCGAAAGATGGCAACCATTATCAAATAAACATATATCACAGAATACGATCATTGTTAGTTTTAGACCCATTATGTAGGAGAAAGAATTAAAGCTGAAGAAAAAACAAAAAGTATGTAGTTGTAGGGAATTTTACGCTTATTAATTTTAATATAAAATTATTTTTTTAAATTGAAAATACTGTGTATTCCTGAACAATGTTTTGTTTTATTCTGGTTTTCCTTGCAGATTTCTTTTTGATGGGTAAGATATATAAAACAAATATATATTAATTTACAAAATAAAGGAGTGATTAATTACTTTTTTTAATAATAATATTTAGTGTTTATGAATTTAAAATCTGTTTTGTGTAGTTTAAAGTATTTAAAAAGGTGAATTTCTAACGAATCTTCCATATAACGAACTTTTTTTCGGGATCCAGCGACTTCGTTAAATAGAGGTCTGACTGTATATTTAATTGAAAATTGCAGAGTATTGAAAATTAATATACGGTTGATTAGAATTAAAGTATCCTTATTCCCAGTGGCAGAATACTTTTCAACAGTCTGCAACGGAGGTTGGGTCTCTTAAAAATAGTCTGCAGAATAAGTGCGCGACTATAAATATTTTGCTTTCTTTTTTTAAATACTTATATCAACTTATCAACTATTAAAATGCGACAAATATAAATTAAAAACTTTATAACATCTTTATTATTTGTATAATATAATTGTATAAATTAATAAACAAAAGCATATGGAGATTAATCTTTTCTTTAGGAAGATGATTAACAATAATGAAGTATCAAGTTGTTTCAGAAGTAAAATTAAGCATATTACACAAATACCTATGCAGAAAATTATATTTGGGTACTTTTCCGTTTCAGACACAGCACTTGGCGTCTTTCTGTTTTGGTGATTTTTTTTTCAAAACAATACATCATTAGCTCATATAAATGAAATATCCTTCAATATCTTAGATGTTATTTAAAAATTTATGCCTCTTGTTTATTGTAAAAAAAAATTAAGTATGTCAAAAAATGTCTTTCTTGTATTTTTTTAATTTGAAATGCGATAAATAATTGCTTTTTTTATGAAACAAAAACTTTGAAATTTATTAGCACATTTATCTGATTTATCATTAATTTCTGCTGCAAATTCTGTGACACTGTGACTGGGCGACTCGAGGGAAAACGGAATTTCCCTGGTAATTTTGGTAGTGTCCATCTGTTCTGGAATAATTTCTTCTTCCTCATCTCCCAAAATATCGGGCTTAGAACGTTTAAAATTGGGTAATCTTGGCTTGAACTCTGTTCCTCGTCTTCATCAATTTCAGAATTTTTTTTTTTTTTTTTCGCTCCCGTTTGTAAAAAATGATTGAATTGCAGGCGTAGAGATCGATCGAAACTTCGTAGGTTTATTTTCATGTTGGTGTAAATAATGCTGCTTTAAGTTTTTTCGTAATAATGAACCATCGCAATCAAATCAACGAATTTTATCTATTCACGCATCCATCTCAAAGTAAAAACGCCGTGTATCGGAATGAAACGCGTAGAAAACGTTGGCCGAGACCAATACTGATACGAGGCCCCTAGCGTACTTCAAGGTCAAATCGCAGTCGCTAGGGGAGCCCTTTCAGCATAGGGAAGAGGGGGGGGGGGCGATGAGGGCTGTAGGGCGAGAGGATTCAATGTGCGTTTTATAATAATTGTCAAGTTCTTTTGCAAGCGTGATTAATAACTTTGATATTTTTAATGATTCGATTTATTTTATGAGCACATAACTTTTTTACAAAATAGTCTGCAGATACTGTCCAAAATCTGCGACGTACGACGCAGCGTCGCAGTGATTCTGCCACTGGGTCCTTATTCAGATCACTATAGAGAATGAAAACCAGTCGTCATATGTCCACATCTCAAAGGTGTAAATTTCTTTCAGAACATGGAGGAACAAATGACGCAAAAGAGTTTTAAAGCATGAATGATGAAATAGTCACAAGTATAAAAATAATTCAGTCGTCATCGTAAAGCAATTAGCTCAAACTTTTGATGCATATAAACACACTGTGCGCCACCATATCAAAAATTGCATTCACTTCATTTATTTGTATGTAAATGGCGCTTAAAGTGTTAAGTACGATTTGTAATTAACACTTCGGACAATTTTTAGCATAGGGCTGTAACAGATTCTAACAAATATCATAAAGAGCATTAATTTCAATTTAATTTATACATTTAGTTAAGTAAGGAAAGAGTTTAGTTTAATCATATTTACGTCAGTGGCGGAGATTGGATGGCAAAAGTGGGCGGTCGGGCCAAAGAATTTATAGACACCTAAAAGTAACCCGGATTGTAGGAGGGTAGACAACAAAATTTAGTTACAAAATTAGCTAACTTTCCCAGACCCAATTTTTTTTAAAATATATATACCATAATTCCAAGTTTTAGGCAGCTACAATGAAATAAAGATTTAATTTTTATCGCAAAAAGTGGGAGGGGGTGACTGCCCCCCCCCGGGAGTCGCCGAAACTGATTTATGTTGCCGCACACTTAGTTTATGCACTTAGGTCTTCTATGAGAAATGGACAGCTATAGCCGTCATTTGCGGCAAAGTGTTAACATTCTATTCTGAAAGAACGCGAGGACTATTTTGGGATGGGTCTTGTGATTTCCAACTGTGGTCAGACGCTGAACTGGCACCTCTCTCACCTAACTTTCTTGCCACACCAGCGGAAGGATATCTGACCTTCGACGTCAGACTTAGCGTGTAATACGCCCACACACAGGTCGGGTCTTTTGTGGGATCTGGTTTCGAACCTGAAATCCTTCGTTCTTACCACTAAGCCACCACGGCCCCAACTAAGGAATAGATCTTAGTCGGGAGAGAAAGAGATAATTTTCACCAATTTTTAATGAGTTATTTAGCTATGTTCTGAAATACGCTTTGGCGAAATTAACTGCCCCTATGATAATCGTTCTTCTTCTCTACAGTAGTCTCAATAGGGATATTTTAATTTTATACCACCGATATACGGAATATATAAAATCTACATGAAAAAATTTTTACGTCTTCTAAATTTGAAAAGAAATTTATTCACATGAAATTATTAAAAAAAATTTAACCCCCTGAACTCGGAAAAGGTAATTAAATGTAAAATTATCAATTAATTAAATGCTAAGGCTCCTTTTAGTACTTCGGGAGAAGAAAATATAGTTGTGCGTTGATTTAATTTCTGAAGCTCTATCTAAGACTTTCTGCAATTTACATGGAAATCTATCAAGAATGTCAAAATTTTGCACCATTAAGAGTGGCGAATCAGACTCAACATAGGAGTGCAAAGTGTTAAATATTTTGGTTACACAATACAGTAAAATCTCTATTCACCATCAACAACCAGACTTCACTAACCATGAATATGAGATTTTATGAATAATATAATCAGTGACAATTCAGGAGGAGAGCTATGAAAAACTGAATGATGTAATAAGTGCTTCCATACGTCTCAGCTCTCTAGCAAGAATTCAATGAAATTAAATATTTTTCATTTTTAATATCAGTTTCATGTCACAGATTATCAATAACTAGAGCTCAAATTCTGATTTGGTATGTCAATTACTTTTACATACACTGGAATCACAAGGTTATTTAACCGGCGTCAGCGTTATGATAAACCGTGCAGCTTTCACCGTACTGCCAACTTGAGTTGAAACTAAATATAGATGTTTCAAGATCATAGAATAATCGAAGCTCATAGATTAAAAAAAAAAAAAACGTTTAATGCAAGATTTCGTTGATACATATGCATCTTTATGCAATATATGTGCTTCTTCAGAAACCGCTTCTTTTAAATTAACAAGATCTTATGCGTTAAGGGTTATATCTATTGGATTGTTTGGAAAGTTTCCACCTATTTTTGGGATAAATTGAATTTTTTTTAAACTAACAATGATCATATTCTGTGATATATGGACCATTTTATTTGATAATGATTTGACATCTTTCGGGAAGTTTCCTTATCCCACTCTCATAGAAAGTCCCAGGCTTATCTCTAAAAAACTGTTTAAAGTGCTGCTCGCAGTCCTCCAGAGAGTTTAAATTTTTTACCTTTAGCGAATCTTGAAAACACAGGAATTTGCTTCTCTTGCCCAAAGAGGGCAGCACGAAGTGGTATTACGTTGCTTAATTTCGAGAGGTTTTAGTTGAACGATTCGCCGATCAACTTTTTGTTTTCAGATTGATTTACAGATGCATTTCGAGTTCGAATTCAGGTGTTAAATTAAATAAAAAGACTTATTGTTGACTTTTGATAAATCTAGGAATAGAACCAAAGCCGGAGATTTTGGTTTTATTTTTTTTTCTCTTTATTACAAAATTTTTGTTACTTAACAGGTGGCAAAACCATCGAATCCAAATGCCGGGAAGCAGCAGTTCCCATATATGGGATTGAGCTTCTATAAGCGAATACGTTGTTTTAGTATAAAACTATAGACAGGAAGTGTAAATGTAAAACTGCGTCGGAAAAATCGCGTAACACGAAAGCATGTTTTCGAACCAAACAGAAACAACCGTGAAATATACTTTTAAATGTTAATCTTGCATTACTGTTTAAATCCTATAACTATTTTCAGTTTTTATTTTTTGCTAAAAATATTATGTTTATTATTTCTTTTCTTTTACTACATTCGTCTCCTACAAAAGACCTATTTTGTTTCAGAAAATGTCCTTCCTTCCCCGGGCACAAAATTATTGCTCCGGATAAATAAGAACAACTGCACGATTTCTTGTTCTGTAACATCGAATTATTTGATTGCTTCTATCAAACATGCCACATTATCTACTGCTTTGTTCTATTATCTATTCGTCAGAAGAAAATGCCAATTTCTTAACTAATCAGAGCCAGTGTTTTTTTTTTTTTTTAATTCACGAATTTATATAGCTGTGCCATTTCGACATTATATTATTATTATTACTTCTTTTACTTTCTCGTATACGAAATATACAAATAGAAATTCTTGCCAACGTCAAAAAATTCCATCTCGAGATTTTGACGAATCTCCACGTTTAAGACCTCCATGAGTCCGAAGAAACCATTTTTGAATTATGTCTGTCTGTGAACACGATCACTCAAAAACGGAAATAGAGAAATTTGATATATTGTCTTCACACCAAAATTGTAGATTTCTGTCGCATTTTGGGGGAAATCCGTTTACACTCTGCACGGTTACTGTCATCTCTGGACGGGGACTTTGTTTGCGCGTCCGTGTGACTGTGAACTCGACAACTAAAAAACACAAAAAGATAGACGGATAAAATTTAGTATATGGTTTTATCATCAGAACTATAAATGTGCATCAAATCTTGGACTAAATCCGACGACGGGTTGACCGTCTGTCAGCCTGTTTATTCGCCTGCATGTGAATACGATAACTCAAAACAGCAATGACTTAGAAAAATGAAATTTGATATGCAGTCTTGTGACTAAAAGTGTAAATCTGTACCAAATTTTGGACCCAATCGGTCGAAAGAAAAAACTTCCAAAATCATATTCTGATTTTTTCTTCATAATATGAAGCACAAAACGCGCCATTTTATATCAGTATACTAGAAAGTAGATAGGAATACACGCTGGTTCTATACATGACATTACCTCTGTTATGGAGGGTGAGTCATAAGTCTCCATACAAATTGCGAAAGCGGCGACTAATTTCTTTTTCGTTTTGAGGAAGGTGAACCAGTTGAAAAGAGATGGTACTTACGAAGGACGAACGGATTAAAATTATTCTGTTCGCTGGTAGTGGTACCAGCCATCATGTAGCGCGACTTTAAATGCAACGCACAGAACGTAGACAACCCATGACACCGTAGCAGGGCCGGACGAACACTTCGTAGTCCGTGCCCCGGCACAGAGTAAAGAAATCGAGCGGCGCAAAATTGCGAAAGAAAATGAGAAAAAAAAAAAAATCGCAAAGGAGTTTCTGAATTAATTAGAGACCTTTCTGAAAAAATTCTAAAAAACAATAAAACAAATCTAATTTTTTGTACTAATGACCACAAAACTTTCAAGGCATTATATGTCTGTGTATCTGTGTGTGTATGTGTCTGCCTGCGTGTGGTACAGAGCAGAGATCGCTTCGCCTACATATACGAAATTTGGCACAAAAGTGGCGATTTTTTCGATTTTCAATGCAGATTTTTCGTTATTCAACGTTTTATCGATTTTTTTCGCCTTTTTCCGCGAAGTTCCGTAAATTGTTGAAAGTCCGGAAGTTGAACAGTTACAAAAAAGTTTTAGTGTAGTTAAGTGTAGAATAATTATACGCGTATCGGTAATTAATTAAAATAAGGCCACTTTTTCGGACAAAATGTTATTTTCCCGTAAAGTCGTTATGTAAATCGCGGTAAAAACTTTACTACCTGGTAAATGATAAGGCCATATCATCATTAGAAGGAGCCAACTTCTTTAATATTGTCCAAAAATTGTACTAATTTTTGTCTTCATCGACTTTCAGAAGGGCCATTTTTTTTAAAGCACGTTGAACAACTAGTCTTGAAACCTCTCAGCGACACGAAGTGGGAAAGTCGAATTGATGTTATAAAGCCGCTGAGCTATCAAATCGGTCAAATGAAGGGCCCTTATCATTTAGCTTCTCTTAGCGTGTACCGAAATTCGCATCGCTGCAATACCAATATCTTTCTGAATATTAACGGTATTGAACTGGAATTTTTATATAAGTTGCTCTATATACCTGTCTCTGAAGTTATGCAAGAAAAATTACGCTATGTTTCGTACATGCGCAGCAAAAAATTATTTACTACAAAAGTGGCGATCAAAAAAGTACATATAAGAAAAACGAACCATAGCAGCAGTGGCAGCTCGTCCATTAAGGCTGCAGAGCCGTAGCATCTCCTGAAATTATTTTAAGGACTTGTAATTTCGTTTTTAACCATTTGCTTACTTTTCCAATCTGAGAGTTCGATAATCAACGAAAATGAAAATAATAATAGTAAAAAGACAGCGAATGAATCAACAAGTAAGAGAGACATAGGATGAGGGTTGCACAGAGAAAAGCATCAAAATTCTCTCACAGCGCACAGCTAAACAGTGCATTAGGAGGCGAAAATCAAAACCTTCTCCCTTTGAACTTAGCTCTGCCTCAGCGGTACTTTCGGCATCTCTGGTCTGGCGCTCGATCAACTGATACTTCTTTCCCCCCCAAGTTCACCTTTGCTCTCTGATTTGCTTTCGCTTTTTCTCATTGGCTGCGTTTTCGTTTCGTTCTTACGCTGCCTCGATGGAAACGCACCTGTTTAAAACATAGTAAGTTTTCTTTTGTTATAAGTCACTCACGTAAAAAAGATGCATCAATAATTTTCTAAAATATTCAGATAATAAGAATAACAAATTTTGAGCTATTTAGAGGTAAAGCTGTTTTTTAAAAATGTATTTCAAGTGCATTCCCTTGAAGAATATTTTTTGTTTCTGAGCTGACAAGCCGCCACTGCAGGTCAGTTTAAACATGGAATTTTTCAGCTTTCAGTGAAACACCATATCAGCATCTACTGAAATAATATGCTGACAGAAGCAATGCCCCTTTTCAACTTTCAAAACTTTATAGTTATAAAATTGTACCATGCAAAAAAAGAAAAGAAAAACATAAATCCGAAAGGCAACTAAAAATAGTTACCTCATGAACTTTTTTTGCATTGTCATGGATGGATATTATATGGGTAATATTATTGGCTCGGAGTTGTTCCTGGTCTTTTGCATCCCTGAAGTTTCCAACATACAGACCAGGAAGAACCTGGAAGAAAAAGAGAAACAATTATAGTGTGAATTATTCATTAACAATTAATTATTATACTTGTTCTGCTATACTATATTTTATACATAATTTTATTAATAATATTCTCTCTATATTTTTTAAATATTGTATGACAAAGTAAAAGAGCATATCAGAAAAGCCACCTACTACAGTCCGACCTCGAAAATCCAGACTTCTAAAATCCGAAAACCGACGATTTTTTTTCAACTCATGACGAGAAAAAAATTAGCGAAATAAATTTTAAACTAGAACGCTTGAGGCAACGTGCGAAAATTCCAGTCATTCTATTCATTTTAAACTACTTTTTTTTGTCTTTGTATCATTTTTTAATGTCTCTTTATCTTTTTATTGTTTAAAATGTGTTTTTACATGGAGCTGACGTCAACGTGTAGATCAGCATACGTCTCGATTGGCTGCGCATGCGCAATCGTCAGAGGCCTTACCAAGGCAACCCTTTGCCGTTGACTCTGAAGACGTCTGCACATGCGCGCTTAATTGTGACGTAACTTATCTACACGGTGACATCAGAACTTTGACATCTCTATTGGTTTAAGTAAAATATCTAAAATCCGGGCCTTCTAAACCCCCCGAGCAGTACGGATTTTCGAGGTTGTACTGTAGAAAGTTAGGACACTCCTGAAATAAAACAAATATTCCATTAACTATGCTGATGAAAATGTATAATAATATTGATTTCAGAAACATGTATAACATAGTGGTTAAACTTGTATAGATAGAAAACGTAAAGGAACAATAGAATACATTGTGCACGACAAAGATAGTGCCCCCCCCCAAAGAAAAAATCAGTGAGAAGGATATTTCATTGATTTGCACAACTTTAGGTGCAACTTATAACAGTAGTAAACTTGCAGTTAAAAACATCAAAAACCTTTAAAACATTGCTTCTGCAGTAAACCTCCAATTTTAAGGTCCTTTCTTAAAAGGATTCCAACATTAAATACTCAGAGTAGGTATAACTACAAGCAACTACATCTGTAAGTTATCTGCTCTGCTTTCCCAAAAAAATGATAGAATTATAAAATACCAAGTTTGCTACAGGTAAATGTTAGAACTATTTTGTTGAATAATTCTAAGACTTTCATAAGAATAAACATCATTCAGTTGGTTCAAGGCCAACTGACAATGAGCCAAGGGTCAATATGAAATTTTTCAGTTTATATATAGCAAATACCTGAAATTTGAATTATTTGTGTTCAGTGGTGCATTTATTAGATGTGTTGATTAAAGAGAGCATCAAAAACATATATACTACACAAAAAATTACACAATAACGTGGGTGCTATATATACTTTTCAATCCCAAAGCTATTACAGATAGTATGGAAATGTAAACTATGGAAATAAGAACTCAATGCAGTCATAAAGTTCATGTACAGTCTTAAAAGCTGTAACTTGGTTGGTATATATGAAATAAAGAAATTTGTAGTGAAGATTAGACAGTTTGATGCCTTTAGTATTTCTGTTTTATCTTTAGAAATTTTATTTTTAGGAATTTAACATTAAAAAAAATTATACATTCTTCATAATCACTGCTGAACCATGATTTCACTAGAAGGGAAAGTATATTTTGGTTGTCTGATAAAGAAATCTCCTGCTGCTAACTAAAGAAGATTTCAAAACTTACACAAGATGGGAATTCTATATCCAAAAGGATGAAAAAATTTGAAGGAGCCTACTAAAGACTACAATTTACTTTCTTTTTTACTGAGCAGTGAAATACAAAGAATCTAAAATTCAAAAAAATTAAAGAAATTAATTTTTAAAAAATTTATAAAGATACACACACAAGACTTTTGACACATCAAGACTTCTAATACTTTGTACAGATTCTTTATGTCTCATAAATTTGCAAATATTTTAAAACTGGAAATAAACTGAACATACTTTATGGACACACTGTATTTCATCTATAATGAAAACTGTACGAGATATTCATTTCCAGTATCACTACAATCTAAAGTTAACTTCTGATCTGTTCAAGAATTGTCTAGAAATTTGATGTATTTTGTGTTCTTGTTATTGTTAATCTAATGATTAATAAAGCATAAGATATTGTGAAATGACATGCTTATTATCGAAATCTTACTATTAATCAAAAATGTAAAATGCACTATGTTCCACTGTGAAGAAAACACATTTTATAACCAATAAATCTATATATAATATAAAATACCCAAAATAAATTTTCATAAAGTGGTTAAATACTTGTTCACCCGTGTTTACACACTGAACACATGTTGAGATTTCTTTTTTGAAAAATCTGATGTTTTTAGCAGATAAAGAAGGTTAAATTTATTAATTAATTCCCTTAATTTGAAAACAAAACTTTTTTAATGTCATATGGAACTTTTTTAATGTAATAAATTTTGACAAGAAAGTAAAGTGTTTTATTTAAAAAAAAATTAATTTTATCTTAAATTTCTAAAAATGCAAAAGAAAAAATATCGAGAGCAAATGCATAATGTCCGATTTAAAATGTATGATATCTTTAAATATTTGTAAAGGATTTGTAAAGGATCATTTTCCAGACTAATTCTTATACATTTAACCTCCTTTAATTTTGTTGAAAAAAATTACGATAGTGATTAAAACAAATTAATTGAAAACTATTTTAAGTACCATCAATGAATGAGAATATATCCATATCAAGTAAGACATTCCAAACCTGGTAAGCATCAATTTAATAAGAAAAATTCTTAAGATAGAACTTAGAAAGTTAAGTATCAAAATTTAACAATACTGGAAGGGCAGATTATCAAGATTTCATTTAGATAAACTTCATTATAACTAATAATAACTTTTCAAAAAGCATACAATTTTGTTTTTAACTTTTTAATTTAAATAGTTTGAATAATTTCTAAAGAAAATTAATTTATGGTTATTAGAAAATTAAAATATGGTTAAAACAACTCCTTTATCTAAAAAAGGATTAACTAACAATCTCAATTCCACAAAGCTTACCTTCCAAAAGGAAATGATTAGCAATGCATACAGGGCATCAAGTAATAAAATATTTATGAGCGCTTAATCTCAGGGGTGTGCCTTCACAGATGAACAGTAAACAACTTAAGAGGGAAGGTGTAATGAAACAGTTTCTTCTCAATTATGTTCCAAAATGATTTACTGTTGCACTAATAGAGAGGCAGATATATAAGAAGAGAAACAAATAAATAATTTCTGTTAAGAAAATATTTAAGATGTGGGGAGTTGAATAAAATATTGAGCCTTAATATGGAAAAATTGTAATGTTTTAAAGAAATTTCTGGAATAGGAGGCAAATGAAATTCTAAATCTGGTGGTAAAATATGTATTATGATAACATAATTGACTAGAAATTTCTGGGCAAGGGATCAGAATTCTATAGTTTAATGGTAAACGTTTTTGTAGATTTATATTAAATAAGAAACATAAAAATATTGTCATTGTTGTAAGAATTTATAATATAACATTCAAAATAAATCATTTATAATATAACATTCAAAAAACTGTTTTATTAAGTGATCCCACCTTTTTAATGAAAAAACTAGAGAATATGTAAAACATCAAAAGATGATAGAATCTTATAAAAGACTTCACATTAAGAAATAAATATAATGAAACAAACCTCTGTAGAAATAAATATTAAGAGCTTTCAAATAGGGCATAGTAAAATTAATATGGATTGACCACAACATCAATAAGATTAATAAGTATTTATCTGAACGTGGACCTAGAAAATTAACTATCAAAAAACAAAATTTTAATGATGAATTTGACAGAAATAGAGTAAAATTTAAAAACATTAGCAATCAAGAAACATTGTTAACCTTATAAATTTATCAGGCTGAAATATTTTAATGAACACAAATCCTAAAAATCACACAAACTCTGATAGCAAGTTTATGTATGTATAAAGTAATAACAAGCTGTATTAGACATTAAAGCACTGCATTGCTTTAAAGATTTTAGATTATCAAAGACTCCTTCCCTCTATATTCAGATATGCTAACAGGATAATAATGCAGCATTAACCTTTTCTAACACGTGGTACAGATATTGCTCCAGTAGCATTTTTTTTCTCCACATAGAGGCTAATACAGGTACTGTACCACAAAAGCATTAAGATTTCAGTTCCCATCCCAAAAGTAATCTGACTGTCATCACATAACCCTGTAATTAGTTTTACTCTTTCGTCATCCCATTTGTTACAGATAAGTTTATGGTTGAAGAGGGAATAATTAACAATAAACTAGATAACTTCACAGACAATCTAAAGGGATCATGGATCTTACCTTCCAATGACTAGAAAAGGATGAAGGAAGCACGCTCTAGTTTTTCTGCCTGTATTTCCATTTTAAAAGGCTGTTTTGAGATTTTATCAACCTGTAATCTAGAGGCTAAGTTTATGTATGAAGTGTAGATTTTCATTTTTCTTTATATTGCACAAAATATCATTTATTAATATTGTAATTTGAATATAGAATTAGAAGAATAGAATTTAGTATGTAACTTCTTATTAAATCTTTTACTAATAATACATAACAGTTTGTTGTTTATTCTAAGCTATAAACTACTGATTTTTATATGTTTCAGAATATACAGGTTTTGTCTTTACCTTCTACACCTTTATCACCTCTGAACAACTTTTCTTTTTAATTCATTGGAGAGAAAAGAACAGAATTTTATATCCCTTGAAAACCTTAAAAAGTTTTAGCAAACAATATCCAAGTTTACATAATTATGCATAAATTTGGTGCCAACTAAATTCCAGATCTGTAGAAAATGCAATAACCAGTTAAATGTGTTTTAAAAGAAGTGAATCTTTAGATTACAGGAGAATGAAATCTGAAAAATATTCATCTATAAAAGGGGATTTCAGGGAAACAGGAAAATGCTTTCCCTCTTTTCAAAACAATGGACAAAAAGATTGGCATTTTCTTTTGACTTGCTCTCATTTTCCCTCATCAGCTAAATAAATCTGATGATCACACAGGGTTGATACTTAAACAAAAAGAAGAAAAACTACCAAGAGGATAATTAGAGGAGAGATAGATTAGTTTGGAAGACTAAAATCTTAATTGTTTAAGAATATACCTTCTACACATCCTGCAAGGAAAATGTTAAAGCTGCTGGAATGTTCAGAGAAGTTATTGACTATATGACATAACAAATGTTTAACAAAATCTAATATTTATTCCTGTTATAACACAACAGTTGGAAGAAGTGCTATTAGAGGCTTTAAAGATATCTATATTAAATAAAACTAGAAATCCAGACACAAAGTTTTTGAATAATCTCAACTTATGGATGAATTGTAGATGAAGAAGAGATGAGAAGAATTTGATTTTCTACTATTTTATATAAAGCAGTAACTAGAATAAGTTTTCTAATTAAACTTGAACCACAAATCCTCCAGTAAGATTTTGCTAACAGGCAAGGCTCTGACTATCTTGATATGTGCATACTAAGATATTGTGCATTAAGTTTGAAAAAAGTGTAGATATTAAGCATCAGTTTTATAAGAAAAGATATTGAATGAGAATAATAACACTTATAAAATTCTTTTCACAAATCTTTCCCGTTAAAAGTGTTATAGCAATAATTCTTGGTTAAACTTCTAGTCTTATTAGAAACAGAAGAATACTAAGTATACAATGAATTTGGAATTTGTTACAGATTTGTAGTTTAATAACTGATGTTCCCCCTCCCCTTTTACTTAAAAAGCTTTCTTTGTGAGTATTTCACAAATATACACATATTTAATAAGTTAATCATTAGAAATGCAATGCATATACAAATTTCATAAGGCTATTGTGTTTCTACTTTTAAAAAGTGATTTTTGTAGACTTTAAGTATGAAACAAATTTAATCCAGAAAAAAATCACTTTATAGATTCAATTAATATACAACTTAACAAAAAATATATGTTAATATCTATTAAGACTGAATGTAAAGGTAATATAAAAATTAAATGATGATTATCTAGATGAGGGTTTCAAGAATAGCAAAATTTATTCATTGAAAAAATAGCTGTTATATCCAACATCTTTCTTTCTGAAAAATGTATGAACTTCTTTTACAGTTACAGAGGCATCTTAATTCTAAAAATGTAGTTTCCATATTTCTAAAAATTTTATTTAAATATCACATAGAAAAACTGACAGAATTAAAAATGCAACTACTGACATTACTTTGTGCATTCCATTTCCCATGATGATTAGGCGATTACTTATTTTAATCCATTGGATGTTAGAACTTTGGACTACTTTCGATATCAAACAAAAAAAGTACCAAAATGTTGGTGCAATTACCATCAAGTAAACCTAATACTTATTACAGTTTAATTGAGTGTTTAATTCAAGATGCATAAAATCATACTTCAGATAAGATGGCTGTTATGAATCAATTAAATTAGCAGATAAATTTAATGATAGAACAACTATGACATGATTCAAAAATGCAACTGTTAAAGATACATCAATGAGATACTTACTTTGTTCATTCCATTTCCCATGGTGGTTAGTTATTTGCAGTCCAGTGGACGTTAGAACTTTGGACTGCTTTTGATACTGGATGAAAAGTACTGAAATGTTGGCGTAATTACCATGATTAGGTAATTAATTACAGTTTAGTTGATTGTTCAAATACATAACAATTTTTGAATCATATTTCAGATAAGATGGCTGTAATGAATTAATCAAATTGGCTAATAAGTTTTTTCCTTCTTCTTTTGAGCAAATAATTGATTGTTCAGCAGTTTTGTATAACTCCTATCATCTAAACGAAGCCTTGAAATTCTAAAAGGCGTTGGACGCAATATAATCAGCAAAAGCACATGTATTTAACAACATATATAATTTGTATACATTTAACAACAATCTCTAACATTCACAACAAGTATGCAGAGACTAGAATTCTAAAGCAAAATGACACGGAACAATGGAGGGAATCACATTCCAGGTTTCGTCATAATTATATCCCTCGATTTCCAAAGGGTTTAGTTAGGTTTTAAAAAGTACTTTGGCCATGCCGAGAATAGCAAGTAAAATTTCGACACATCACAACGATTTACCATACCTGTCATTCTGTTTAAATTCCAAACAAACTTGATAAAGCAATATCAAATGAGGCAACATTTCATCTGTTTCGGTACCTTTTCCACAGGTTTTCATACCGTTCTTAGTTACAGGAGGGACTAACAGCCTATATCGATTTTCATCAAGCACCTCTCTATCCACGGATGTATTTACTGAAAAAAAAGTTTCCTGGATCTTTTCAAATAAATCGTCTGCTACTTTCCTCTTCAGATCAGTTCTTCTCCGTCTCGTTACACTAACTATGTATGCCCGGCTTATCCATTACTGACCGGTGTTTCAGAAATTAGACCTGACCTTGAAAAATTTCACAGCATTGACATTCGATTAGATGAGGGGATGGTTCTCTCGTTTTCGATTCTTCCTCCTCTAAAGACGTCAGCAGGCGCAAGTGCTCCTGTGATTTTTCCCCGAGTCCCGGGACTGTCCGGAGGCATGCGCGTTCTCGACCAATGCGGATCGTTAGCCTTCTGCAGAAGGGTTTTGTACCGAACCGAACTGAAAATTTCACCATCACTCTACTTTTTGCTGTTGAAATACTTTTCAATAACTTCTCCGACAGGATCATTCTGCTCTTTTAATATTGTTCATAAAGCTAATAATAACAAATTTTTAACGATATATTTACATAATATATAAATATTCCATTTAATTTACTCTTTTAGACAGGTTTTTAATCCATTTTTGGCATGTAAAGCCCAGGTAAATTCTAGTAACAAATTCTTTAAATATTCATCAACATTCAGGATTCTTGAAAAGCCTTGTCGAATTTCTTTTTACAATAAATAAGCTTAAAGATTTCAAAGAAATGGTGATTCACCATTTAAAAGTGAATGAACCCCAAAAATATAGCAGGAAGAAAGTTCTTATTAATTTAAAACAGATTGGATTATAGCTGAAATTTTTTCAATAAAGTAAATAATTGACAAGACGCATGAAGCACATTATCTGATGTGCACATGTGTTACATTAAAATCGAAAGTTAATTGATTTTCATTCTTTTTTACAAGATTCATATAAAGCCAGCTACAGAAACACGTCTTTAATCGTCTGTACATTAACATCTGTAAATGAATTTTGAGACAAATTTAAGAGCTTCTTAATATTTGCTTATACTGCCTTTCGTCTTCCTGATAGATTTTCTACTATTAGTAAGGTGACCAACTTTTTTACAAGAAAAAGGAGGACACAAATAAATTGAAGAAAAATATATCGTAAATAAAAGAAATATTTTGTCCATTGCAACAATAATACAGAATACACTATAATATGATAAATGCACAATAAAAACATTTATAACGTTTTAAATTGTAATTATGCATACATGCCTATTAATTATTATTTAAATGAGTACTTTTCCATAGAATGAATTTTTTTTTGTCAATGTATTATTTTCTAACAATATATTGGAAATATCTGAACTTGAAATATCCTTCATAGTGAATTTAACAACAAGTGCTGCGGCTAGAGTATCAACATTCAATCTCGATTTCTCACATGTCCAAAAATCATTAGTAAGTGAGAATACCCTTTCAATTGCTGTTTTAATTCTAGGGCAGTACAACGAAAATTAACAAGAATAAATTTTCACATAAAATATGTCCATTTTTGAAATGGATGAATATTTCCATCATCTTTTATCAATTTCATCATGTTTATTTTCTTATTGTATTAATTTTTCAGAATTTAAATATGAATTCAGTCTTCTAGTTTCAAATATTGAAAAGGAGGACATTTTTCGAGGGAGGACAGAACTTACAAAAGGAGGACTGTTCTCCCTAAAGGAGGGCGGTTGGTCACCTTACTATTAGGCATATAATATATTTGACGAAAATTGCCCTACAATAAATTTCGAGCAATTCGCTACATGTATTTTTTATAATCGCATTTAAAAAAATTTGAATTAACATATTTGAATGCCAAGTTGTTTGAATTTTGCATGAATGCATTAACAGTTTTACAACTTTTTAAATACACTGATAAGTTCTGAGAAAAATATTTGAAAATTCATGGTAAACTAAACAAAGTGAATAAAATGAGGCTTTACTTAGATATTCGCTTAAAAATCGTTTTGATTTATTCTATACCTTAAACCAATGAATAAACTTATTTGAATGCATTTGATATAAAAATATAAACCATCTGCTTCTTTTTTCTTCATCATCTATATATATATAAGAGAGAAAGTCATTCACTGACTCATCACGAAATCTCCGAAACCTCTAGAACTGGAGACTTGAAATTTGGCAGGTGGTTGCATCTTGGATAGTAGGTGCTCACAAAGAAAGGATTTTTCAAAATTCTAATTAGAATGTTAATTAATTAAAAATCACCCTAAATTTTAACGTCTTCCCGCAATAACTTTGGAATATATTATTGCTTAAAAGCCATTTTAACATCATCTCAAAGTTTAAAAAATTAGCTTTTCAATTCTTAAATTTCATTTCCATGCGACATTCTGTTTAATTTTAATTAATTTTTGAAAATGTTTTCAAACACAATATCTAATGATGTTTTTATTATTGTTGAGAGAAAAATGGAATTCCAAGGGTTGCTATACTCGTGCGAAATGGTTCAAAGTACGGAAATAAACAGAAGAGAGTAGTTCAGTTGCTCGCCGAGGGGTCAGAGACACAGGAGGGGCAACCGAAAATCAACGAAAGACATTAGAGCGAAAAACTGTTCAACTAAGTTTAAGGTGTTATAAGTACTTCGAAATTATTTTTACCCCGAGCACCACCAGGTATATTAGCTAGTAGCATATAATAATAAAAATATCCAATCTACCTTATTTTTCTTTATCTTTTTAGTGGAAAAAGTAAATAATCAAACAAATATTGTTTTTTATTTAATCAGTCTTCTTTTGTCCTATAGAGAGACAAAAGTATGACTTTGCTCGAGTAGATACGTAAGCAATAATAGATACATTTAATCATGAATGTATCCTCTAATAAAATCAATTTATTGATGCAATCAGTTTTCTGTGTTCATTCTTCTCCATAAGAAGATTCATTTATTATTCTCTACTTTGCGAAATTTTATGAGCGGTAATGTCTTATTTTGCTAAATCTAATACGTTAGCAGGAAATTTTTTTAAAAATTGCATTCTAGCTGTGTACAATTTAAGTAACAAAATATTAATTAGTCTAGTTATAATACCTGATGAGGAAAATGGAGCATTAATTTTTTTAAGGAATGCCTCAATCCTTTATACATTTAACTCTATATTTACCATGATAAGTCAATGATATACGATTCAATTTAAAGAGAGTAGGTCAAAGGTGTGAAGCTCAAATGCTAGCACGGACCACATAAACAAGGTCAAAGTTCATGTGCTCCCCTGTGGTTGCAAACATTTAAAGAAGCTGTTCTTTTATGCACATAAATTTCTTACAGCTTTGCTTATTTAATAAGATGCAATGTAATGCAGTGGCTATATTTTCACTATTTTTTTAATATTTTCATACATCGATAAGATAAAAAAATAACACAGAAGTGCAGTTAAGCTAGATAAATAGTTTTTTTTTCTTCTTTTGATTTCTCAGTGAGTGATACTAGAGTGTAAATGTATCTCATAGCGTTTAGTTCAGTTTACTTTAGTTACATTAATGTTCCGTTCTGAAGTGACACGAACATTATTTTGGGAAGGATCTCATCATTTTAAACTGTAGTCACATGAATAAAACAACGCTTGAGCATTTCTAACTCCATAAATATACATATGATTCAAATATAATGATAATAACCATTTCAACACCCATAATATTTTTAGAGGCATTTTTTCTTCAAAATTTCTTCAAGGAAGGTATTAAATAGAGATATATGAGAAATCACTGGACACTACACTTGATGGAAGATTCCAAAGATTCCTTTTAACCAGAACGTGGATTAGTAACTATGCATAGAGAATTTATAAATTTTCGAAACAATTTCAAAATAGCCCCATTAAATCAATTAACTTCAAAATACAATAAATACAATACCTTAAATTCTTGTTTCATAAAAAGTTAAAGCTGTGAACTTCTGCTGCAACCAAAATTTTTATGTTCATAATCTTGAATGATTATTCTTAGATTTTGATCAGGCTAATGTCAGTCAAAGAAGGCATATAACTTTCCTTATCTGCAACCATTGCTTCCGAAATTTTAATTGAAAGATTGCGTGATTTCGAATGAGGATCGGTCACGCATCTTCGTTTAATTAGTATAATAATTACGCATAGATAGGCAGTGATTCGAAATTATTGTAACAGGTTTAAAAGATCGATGAAGTTTGGATTAGTTAGCTATCAAATAACGAATTAACAGATGTCCTATACAGTAGAACATAAAAACAAATAACCTATACAGTAGGAACATAAAAACAAATGACCTATACAGAAGGAAGTTAGAATGCTATATCCTTTACTTTCTAAAAATATAAAATTAAATCAAAATTAGCAAATTCAGTATTTTTGAATCCTTAATTTAGTAAAATGCAGTGAATAAATTTGTTACGTTTTCAGAAATTTTTTGTGCGTTCAATCTTCAACTAGAGCAGCAATACTGAACCTGAAGGACATGAACCTTAGTAAGCCACGAGGCAGTGGCAGGTCAGTTAATTTATGGAAAAAAAGTTAGAATTTGAAAATAATTATTTAAACTAAAAAAATATTCCAATTCATTTTCAGCATATCTTGAAATAGGTACGCAGAGACAAATCTACCATGGTTGAGGCTTATATAACAAAAAAAATCAGAAGAAATGTCAGAAGGTCGTCATTATCCATATTTACAGAAAAAATATATTTTATTCTTTCTCTCAGTGATTTCAATTTTTTTCACTTCTTTTATTCAAAGTATAAAGCATTATAATCATCAAAAAATTTGATTCCGAGACTTTGATGAATCATTTTTTTAAAACTACCCTGAGTTCGAAACAAACCATTTTTGGAGATCTCTCTTCCGTCACACGGAATGGAATTATGGCTATCTGTCAATACGGTGACTCAAAATCGCAACAAGCCAGACAAATGAATTTGGTATGCACCCAAATTACAAATTTCTATCGAATTTTGGACGAAATCCGTCTAGAGGAAGTCTGTCTCTCTGTCCGTCCGTGTGCATGAGAACATGAAAATACAGACATGCACGAGCTAAATAGTTGAAAGTTGATAGCACTCGAGCTAGACTGATGAAATTTGGGTTCTAACGTATTGCTAGAATTGGAGGTCTACGTCATGTCTTGGACATAACTCGTAAATTGGTTGCCTGTCGGTCTGTCTATTTTTGTATAAACAAATAACTCAAAAATGCAACAAGCTAAATCCGTGAATTTTTATGTGTGATCTTTACTTCAAAATTATAGATATGCGTTACACGTTGAACTATATCCTTCGACCGTTCGACTGTATGTTTGCAAGTCTGTCTGTGTCGTGTGAACACAATAACTCAAGAACCCCCAAAAATAAAGAAAATATAATTTGGTATGTGTGGTGATGACACTAAAATCGCAGATATACAGGGTGGTCATAAATTATTGAACCCATTTCAAAAATTAATAAAAAAAACTAATAATGTTAAAACTGCGCTTTATTTAAATGAGAGAGCAAATAAAAATGAGTTTTTTTTTCAGATAGGTGGCGTACCGCTACGGCGCTGTAACTTTGCTACAGCGAGAGATTTCCATACGCAATGGCTACCGATCAGCAGAAGCCGATGTGTGCTTTCTGGTTTCCTTTTTTAGTTTTTCTTGAATATCTCAAAAACTATTCAGTTTTGAAATTACAATGGATTTGACAAATTAAAGAGTGAAAAATTCTCTACAAACGCATGCTTTTATTTTTCTTCTAGTTTTATTAGTTTCACAGATAATGGCTCTCAAAAATGGGAGATGTCCAATAATTTACGACCACTTAGACCACCGTAACGGCGCGTAACCTATCTGAAAAAAGGATTAAAATGCGCTCGCATTTAAAAAAACCCGTAGTTGTAACATTATTATTTTTTTATCATTAATTTTGAAATGGATCCAATAATTTATGACCACCCTTTACATCAAGTTTACAGTCCAATCGGTCAAAGGGATGACGTCCAAAATTCGTACTCGATTCAGCGTGCCATATTGTGTAAGTAAGTATACGGGAAAGTCGAGGGGAAAACACTTCCGTTGTTTCCATTTTGTGTCTAAAAAAATTCCGGGTCCTATTCGCAAGCATTCAAGAGAAGAATGCATCGCAACAGAAAAAATAAAAGGTAATTTTCACAAAATATGTATAGCCGACGCATTTCATTTTTCACTTGAAACGAACTATATGATATTCTAATGACATTATAACAAATTTACAATTCCTCATCTCCTTCGGTTAATTACGGAGGCAATTTAAATGTGCGTATTGCACCAGGATTCAGCAAAAACCGACACAGGTTAATTTCAATCTCCTTGACAAATCAAAAAAATATCTGCCAAGAAACTGTATGATTTAGTACAAAATTACACACCAGTGTACAATTTTAGTGAAAAGAGCACGTGCTAAAATTCCTCCATCTAGATTTTCGCGTTTTTGAGATATCGCGTTCACATTCGCCCGAACAGACAGATGGACAAGCGTTCAACCTTTTGACGGTTTTGGTCCAAAATCTGATTTATATATGGTACTTCAGGAATAAAACCATAAGCCAAACTTCATCTATGCGTTGTTCAGTTATTGTGTTGGCTTACACAAGGACGAACTGACAGATACACATTCTTACGGCAGAGTTCGTCCAGAATTTTATAGAAATCTATAATTTTGATGGAAAGATGGTTTACCAAATTTCATCCACCTAACTTGCAAACTTTTTGAGTTATCGTGTGCGCAGACAGACTTTTAATAATCCACCAACTGAATTGTTTTTTTTAGGGGGGCACTCGCGGAGTTCTAAAACCTGGTGGTTATTAAGAGGTGGAATATTTTGATGATTACTCTACTCCAGTGGTGAGGTCACAAATTAAGCAGTGCCTCAACGGTGCTGAAAACCTAGGTGACAAAAACCGCGCTGTTTTAAAGAGGTTTTTACAATTTTTTCTTATTTGTTTCTCGAAAAATAAGCAATTCGGATGTGTCCCAACTCAGTGCCAGATTTCTCATAGGGGCAACCTAGGTAATGGCCTAAGGCGCAGCTGTAGGGGGGCACATATACAAAAGAAATGACAAACAAATATTTACAAAGTTTTCAGCATTATTTCGAAAAGGCTATATAAAATGATGTTTTTGAAATTTCCATTCGTTATATTAAATATATTGAGCGATACTTATTTTTGTATTCTATGGACTTCACCGTCTCTTACTCTTGCACTTCTTTGCATTGAAATATATTTAATAGGATTTGTTCACTTCAATGACCCTTCAAGCTTATTCACGGACAGAAGGGCGAACGAAGAAGTTCTGGTAGGCATTTCAGATGATTTCAAGAAATTGAATGGAGTACTTTTGCAGGCGTTAATGTTATGCCAGTTCATAAGTAGTGTAATTTTGAATCAAAAATTTAATGTGGTTCAAATATTATAAAGATTGCATTAAGAGTTTATATATTTAAAATATAAACGATTTTATATTAAATTGAAAATTATAAGTATAGTGACTCTTTTTGAGAGAGGGGCGAAGAATATTCTTCGGCCTAGGACATAGAAATGTGTAAATCCTCTACACCCCTGCTTTACTCATTGTATTCTTCATATACAATGGCGTAGAGAGCCAGAGTAACGTAAAGTATATGCAAAACTATCGTC
This sequence comes from Araneus ventricosus, assembly GCA_013235015.1. NCBI lineage: Eukaryota > Metazoa > Arthropoda > Arachnida > Araneae > Araneidae > Araneus > Araneus ventricosus. The sequence goes on along the minus strand of BGPR01000192.1, from coordinate 24,708 downwards.
TTAGCGGCGTCCCTGTTGATTGGGGCTCGGGACATCTATACCCCCAAGCCCACCCCTCGATACGCCACTGTTCATATACAAGAAAGTTAAAACTAGGAAAATTCGAGCAAGCGCATAATTACTAAAAAAACCATGCCTCTCATAACCTTCCGTCGGAACCTTCAATACTCATATACTAAAGGAGGAAGAATTCTTCAAAAATTTGTAGAAGGAAGCATTCAGCTGTAGTACAAATGAAATCGTAAAATCGTAAATCAAAGGAAAGCAACCGAACTATAATTTTTTTCAGTCAATTGATTGCTTTGAAAGGAGTTTTAACTCTTTGCTTTCTTAGCACTGTTTTCTTTTCAATTCTTTTGTTGACATCAAGAAAATCGCTTACCTTCAAACAATCAATCACTTGATGTATTTGAACAGCAAATACAGAGACTTTTCGAGAAGAAGTGATCAGCTTATTTCGAGGTAAATAATTGTATGGGAGTGACTGATTCAGTTTAGTTTAATTATTAACGTCCCGTTTTGAAGCAACACGAGGGCTACTTTGGGACGGACTTCGTAATTTTGAACCACGGGCAGATGACGAGGACGTCGCCTGAACTGGCACCCCCTCTCCAAACTTCCACGTCACACCAACGGGGGGCGTTTGGCCACTACGTATGATTTAGCGTGCAACAGGCCCCATACACAGCGGATCTTCAGTGGAATCGAGTTTCGAACCTAGAACCCTCCGGCCCCAAAACCGAGACCTTACCACTAGGAGGTGGCCACCGCGGCCAGTGACTGATTCAGATAATCAGTTACGGTTTAAAACAGGACCTTTTTTATAAATTTTTTAATATGATAACGCTTTTAAGGTAGCATTTTTTCTGCAAACTGTATGATGTACAAATGGTTATTCACAGAATGCAAAATGTACATAATGAAACCTACTAATACCTGAGAAGCTGAATTAGTGAATACATAAATGCACGCTATTTATATCGCGTCGCCTACTTTATTTTCTTTATTCACTGTTTGCTTACTAGGTAATTTTGTGTTTGTCTTTTTCAATGTTTCCGTAAAGTTCTAATTTTATGCTTATTTATTTATTTGATAATTATCGGAAACAATTTATTTAAACGGCTCGGAAGTCGGATTTAAACTTTTCAACACTGTTTTCATTGAAAAGGTCATTAAAATTGCACATAAAACATAAAAATGAATCTTGTATGTATAATTATTGTACATATTGTAAAAAATACGTAATAGTTCCCTAATTTTCGTTGTGTAAACAAAACTACAACCTGAAATTACGTTTTTTTAAAATTTGAAATTATTTTTTTTGTGATCATAAATTGCAAAGATGACGCAAGAGTGTTTTTCAAACTGTTTTTATCAAATTTTTCAACCTGATTTGTTGTATTTGCACTTCGTATGCAAGAAAGTAAAAAGATAAACATAAAATATATCATACCACTTTATAAAGAATATCCATTAATTAAAAAGATGTAAAGTATTGAACATTTATCACGAGATTTTACACAAAAACTATCAAAAAAATTCTGTGTAACAGGCTCTTGCAGTTAAAGTTACGAAGAATAATTGGAGAGTTCAAATAAAGAGCTTCATTATAAATGCTTCTTAATTAAAGGAGCCTTTAAGACGTACTTCAATTTTTGGGCTTGTGGAAGAAGAGATTTTGAAGCTAATTAATGGAACCTGGCATTTTGCCACAGTTTTAGTCGACTTGCGCTCCTCAGTATCCTTAATGACCTCCAGCAGGTTAGATGTAAAATAAAATTTTTTCTTACTTCTACTCCCTTTTGAAACATTAAAATTTCTTGCTGTTGAAGCTTCTTGTGACTTCATAAACAAATGTCTTTACTGTCTGGAATCAAGTACAAACAGTAAAGCACCGTTTATACGTCTTTCAAGGGACTTACGCAAAGCGACGTATAAATGAAAAGACATATAATCGAAATTTTATCAAACAACTATGATGATTACAAATTTAATGCTACTAATGCAAATTCATTTAAATGTGATAATATTTTAAAGATTTTTTAAAGATAACTTTATTAGCATATTACTGAATAGTATTAAAAATAATTAATAAATTTCAAAAGTAAGCATTTACCGTAAAAGTGATAAAAATAATACATTTATTGCAAATTTTGAGTACTAATCATATATATCTTCTTTTATGCGATTTATGTGCATGAGACAGGTGTTTAACCCTTTAAAGAGTCATTTTTTTCTAGTAGTGGTATAATAAAATAACTTCTGGAGTCAGATTAATTTAAGAAAAGAAATTTATTTAGCTTATTGGATGGCATTCATTTTTTGTTAATTAATTTTATTAATTAATAATTAATTACCAAGTTAAGACACTTTAGTTATGGTTTGAGATAAGAAATTGGAACATCTAAGCTTTTGTTTCATAGAAAATTTGGCAAGCACTTACGCCAACTTTAAAAATTGTATTTAAAAATCCATGAATTTGGTAGCAAGTATACGTGCCCCGGCCTTAGAAAGGGTTAATTTAAAAAATCATCCTCTTAATTTAAAAACCTTAAAATAATATGAACAGAGAAATAAAGACTGAAGAAGAAAATTTACAAATTTTAGAAAGTGGGAAAACGACGTATAAATGAAATACTTTATCATTACAAGTGTTACGAATGAATCTGGACTGGGATGAAACGACGTATAAGTGAGAAACGTATAATCGGTGCTTTACTGTATTTTTATTCATTCATTTATTCAGCAGAAGATCCTAATCTACTTTTTACGTGTATGTTAATGTCATTCGTTTCAAATAATTATTTTATACCTTCTTTGATTTAGCATATCAAACAAATTTTATGTATGACATTATCAATCATTTCGTCTATTATAGAGCACTAGCTGATGTCCGCGACTTCTACCGCGAATTAATACACTATTGGTACCTTATTGTTCAGGATAAAACTTACTACTTTCTCGTCTAATAGTTTTAATGTAAAAAAATTATTTTATATAAAATATTATAACTAACTACATTCTGCAAGGGATCGATAATCCATTGATCACTGCACTTTATGTTATTTAGTTCACTTAGTAGATTAAGTTAGAATGTACAACTTTATAGCCGTGCTAGGAGGATTTTTAGAACCAGAATTTGGAAAAAAAATACCTGAAATTATGCCAGTTAATTAGGAAGTAGACATAAATTAAATGCAAAAGAATTAGAAAGTATTCGCAAAAGAACTGAGATGAAAAAAGAAATTCGTGCACTAGAAATTGTGTTTGAAAACAATTTTAAAAATTAATTAAAATTAAACAAAATGTCTCATGGAAATTAAATTAGTAGATATCATTCGAAAAGCTAATTTTTTTTAACTTTAAGAAGGTGCTAAAATGGATTTTGTGCAATAAAATTATAATTGCGGGAAAACGTTAAATTTAAGAATTATTTTTCGAATTTTCATTAATTATTTTTAATTATTTATTATTAATTTGATTATTTTTTCGAATTAAAGTTTCGAAAAATCTTTTCTTATTGAGCACCTACTACCCAAGAAGCAACCACCTGCCAAACAGGGTTGTGATCTGCAGGGTTGAACACTGCTTTTTTTTTCTCACGAGAAATAAATAAGAAAAATTGCGAAAACGTCCTTAAAACAGAGAGATTTTTGTCACCCAGGTTAGAGAGTTCCGGTACGGCTTATTTTGCGACTACACCACTGCTGCCAAATTTCAAGTTTCTAGTCTTAGTGGTTAGGGAGATTAGATGTTGAGTCAGTGAGTGACTGTCTCTTTTATATATATGTTACCGGCAAAGTTTGAAATCCAGCATTCTATAGAATGCCGAAAACTGGCCGACAATATATGAAACGATTAACATTTCGCACATTCCCTACGAATGATAAACCGGCAAAGTATGAAAGATATCATCGATTCATGCATCATCAAGTGCAATTCAAAATAAAATTATTTAGTTCTTTGATGTAACAAGTAGGTTTATATTTCATTTTATTTTCTTTAATACGAAAGGCATAAATTTTGTTTTGTACAACTTTAATTTTTTTACGCATTTTGAATAAAAGTTTTTTAATGGCACTCTTCCATTATTTTTTCAAAATAACGTTTGTATTTTTGAGGAATGAACGTCTTTTAAATAATAGCCTTATCATGAACTTTTTTTCATACTTTGTCTAAATAGCATTTGCCATTCTATAGAATGCCTATGTACTATATACAATGCCTAGGAAAAGTATATAATAATTCTCACATTTCATACTTTGCCAAAAACGCCAAGCATTCTATAAAATGCCTAGGTATTCTATAGAATGCCGGCGTTTCATACATTGCCGGTAACATATATATACGTTACTGAAGAAATGGAATAGGAGAAAGAAGGTCATGGGTTCGGGATATTCTCTCTAATAGCATTACTGAAAAACTGGTTGAACTATTGCGTTTTAGCAACGAATCGCTCGCTGTGGTCGAGCTGTATGTAGGGATTTGTTTTTTATCATGGTAATATTTATTGGCTGAATACTGTCTGTAAATTGCGTCAGGCTACATGCATGATGGAGAAATCGTTCAAAATGCTCTACAGACAGTTGGAGCTAGAGCTACCAAATTTGGCATGTGGTTAGTTCTTGAGTAGTATGTTCTGACTATGCTGGCATTTTTTCTGTAAATTGCGTGGTCCAAAAATTGTTACCCATAGAATGCAAAAACTGATGCAAACTAGACATGCGAATCAAGCCTAAATTAATATCATGCTTACAATGTTCCGGACTAGAGGCTCTAATCCCCTTACTTTTATATATATATATGGCAAGCAAATGTGAGCCACTTTCCCGAGAGAGTCCTCCAGGAAGATAACGTACCCTCATACATAGGAACTAAGACAGACTTCTACCTCATGTGATACTAAGGCACTCCAAAGTAGCTTTGACCAACAGTAGATGCCACTCTCTCCTTTTGTTATCAACCTTTGACTTATGAACTTAGGTAGATATGCTAGGCCAATAGAGCCAGATTATCAAATAGGCAAAGTAGGCAACTGCCTGAAGTCTCGCATCCTCGAGATTTCTTTTATTTTTTTCGTTATTTTCAGGGTTATTATTTTCATGCCTTCTTTTGAATTTACAAGAGTCGTGTGTATTCGAACTTATCCAAATTATAATCAATAATTTTTTTTTTAATTTCAGATCATCACTCTTAGGATTTTTGTCATGTTGCCACATTCACTTGTAAATTAGAGGTGTTTTTTTGTTTTTGTAGTTGGCTGATTGACTCACAAATCAACAGCTCTGACAGACTTTTATATTAGAGTATTTAGATTGTGTTAAATATATATTTTTTAAAATTGTTTACCATTTTGCTTAAAATTACTTTTAAATATATATATTTTTTACAGGTGTAACACTGATACCAGTGAAAGTGACCAGAAATTAAATGTTTTGTTATTTTAGTTTGTCATAATATTGTTTACTTAAATTATTTGCAGGTTTATTATTTTCATGCCTTCTTTTGATTTTACAAGAGTCGTGTGTATTCGAACTTATCCAAATTGTAATCAATAATTTTTTTTAAATTTCAGAGCATCATTCTTAGGATTTTGTCATGTCACTTGCAAATTAGAGTGTTTTTTGTTTTCGTTTTTGTAGTTGGCTGATTGACTCACAAATCAATAGCTATGACAGACTTTTATATTAGAGTATTTAGATTGTGTTATATATATATATATATATACATTTAAAAATTGTGTACCATTTTGCTTAAAATTACTTTTAAATATATATATTTTTTACAGGTGTAACACTGATACCAGTGCTCTTGAAAGCGACCAGCAATTAAATGTTTTGTTGCTTTAGTTTGTGATAATATTGTTTACTTAAAACTGCTTAGATAGAGATTAAATAAAAATTAATAACAAGTATCTGATTTTGTAAGTTGGGAAGGGGTGCCCCGAAACTTGCATTGCCTAAGGCCCTACTGTGTTAGCTCTTTGAGGACGACTGTCACGCGGGTGTGCCACAAATACGTCCCGACTGTCACAAATACGTACCGGCTCTTCTGGCTTTTAGCTACCGACTGTCACGTCGGTGTGACACCAGCTTTAGTGCAATTAGGCTTAAGTAGAAAAAGTGCGTCGGCCTTGAGCAGCCACGCGCGTTGGGAAACGTCCGGCCAGACGGAACCGCACGTTTTTCGAGCGGCCGTCCTCAAAGGGTTAATCCGCCTATAGAATAATTGGGAATAGAGCCTCCAGTGACTTGATTCAAGTATTATTTTTAGAATAAATGATCTGAATTACTTACCGAAAATTGAAGAGGGCGATTCTATTATATGTTACAATGTATTTCTTCTTAATGAATCATTAAATAAATAATAAGAGAAACATAGTTATCTGAAGAAAAATTTTCACGAATATTTTTCATTCGTTGTAATAGAAGTTAACTTTTCGATGCTTTCTTGATACTTGAATTTTATTAAAAACTGTCCTTATAATAAAAAGGAGGTACAAAACTCGAGGCAAAAGAGTCTCCATCCATTTCCTCTCTTAAAACCCATTTGAGGAAAAGGAAACATTATTCGAAATGCATTTCTAACCCTAATCATTTAAATGTCAAGTCACATTTGTAGAATCATCATCAAGCGAATAAAACAATCGACTTTTTAGAAATATGAAGAAGCTTTCCTTAAATTCAATGAAAATAACGCATCAAATAACTGGAACAGTGTCATTGTGTCTCTTCATTTGATACATACTAGATTTTCCTTTAATGCACATATTTTCTGTTTTTATATGTCTCATAAAACTACGTTTAAATGTCTAATTTAAAAGCAATTTCGTTGTATGATGATATGATCCCTTTTCACTATTTAAATTCAGATTGCTATCAAATTTATAAGCATTTAAAACTATCTGCTTCAGTCTATATTTAAATATTATTGGTTTTAATTTTTGTTTGTGAATATTTATGCTCTCCTTTTGGAATTATATGTTGAATTGGTATGCAGTGTTAATGTGTCAAAATATTTGGACAAATTTTACTTTCTTCTTTCTCTCTTTTTCATTCTCTTTGTTCTTGAAAGAATACAGTTGTTTATGATGCATATAGCTGATATACTCGGCCCTACTCGTTATAAAAAATATTTTCAAGTCTAAGTACTTGTAACACTTTAATCTTAAACAGTTTTTTGCTGCAGTGTCTTCCATTGAGTTTATTTCCCCCTCTTCCGTATCGTTTCGGCCAGCAGCTAAACCTCTCTCTCTTTGTTTTGTCTCAGTACTTAGAACTACCTGGCACAAGTGTGGCAACCCCTGCTCGGCTGTTGGCGGCTCTGCCGGTAAGATGTGCAATGGTTCCATAATTAACCCTTAAAGTCCGATTTTTAAAAATTGATTTTAAAATGTTTTTTGATTTTCATTTCTTGACTAAAACATGGAAAAAACTGCTTTAAAAAATCTTATTTTGTTTTAAGTATGGTTTATGGCGAAAAAACAGTTTGTTACCAACTGACAACACTGGGCTTTATTTCAGAAAAAACATTTCCTTGATAAAATTCTAAAATGTCAAACACAGGTCAATTTTAATAAGTAATAATACGGATAAGGACTTTCCTTCAACTTTGTAGAATAAAATATGGTATTTTCAAGCGTACGGACAAAGTTAAAGAGATGCAGACTCGAGTGAAAAACATCAATTTAAATTTATTTGCAAATTTCAGTATGTATCCTATTGGCAACAACTGGCATTAGAGCTCCAGTCTAATTCTCGAGAGTTTAGGAGACAAAATTGAGGATGTTGCTTCAAGGCAACACTGGGCCTTTAAGGGCTAAAATGATGTGACACGTTGAAGATATATCAAGAGAACGTGAACTGATTCCTTTAACAAATACTAGAAGTATTAAAAAATCTGGAAAATTTGCCCAATATCTTATAAAACAGCAGTGGTGGCTCGTCAGCTCAGAAACAAGCAGTGCTATAAAAATTTTCGCTGGTACTGGGGTTTTGAACAATGTCCAAATCCAGCGTAATTTGAGCTGCATTTTTTATATTCAATTTTTTTGCTCAGCGAAAGCTGTGAAAATACGATTTGTTTGAAGGTCTGCAATGTTTAGCTTTTCTTAGAAACCTCTAATAATAATAATTTATCCCTCCTTATAAAAATTTTAACTGAGTAATATTTTAGCAAATTATCTTCAAACTTGTTTTCAAAGAGTGATTTCTAACAACAGAAAACGAATATTCAATAAACCAGTCACGCCTCTGTCGAAGCAACATGAAGTGAAACATAACCCATTAACAGTCCATGAGAGAAAACGAAGAAAAGCCAAATAAGGAAGCGAAGGCGAAACTCACTCGCCAAAACCGGACTGTAATGACTGCAGCTTAGGTGCCTCTAACTCAAAGGGAGAAATGATTGCTTTTTTTCTCTCGATTCATCGCTCAGGCAGCGAATTTTGATCCTTCCGAGGGGAAAATCTCTTTGCAGCTCTAGCCCTTGTCTTGTTGATTGATTTTCCGTATTTCTTTTACGTTTTTATCGTTTTTTTGTCGTTTTCGTTTATCATTGAACCCTCAAAGAGGAAAAGTAATCAAATAAGATTAAAAACGAAAATACAGCTTTTAAAATAATTTCAGGGAGGACGACAACTCTGCAGCCCTAATGGACGAGCCGCCATTGTCAAACAGGAATGTTGAAATAACAAAGTTCTGGGGAGAACAGAACTATTTTAGTTCTCTAGAACAGAGTAAGAAAAACGACTATCTTGAGCATCCTCTATGACTTTTTGCGTTCAGCTATTATTTCACAGATTCCATCATAAGATTCTCTGTTCTATTAAGAAATATTCTGGGAGCCTATTTGTTTAGGTGAGATTTAAAAATGTTTACTTGTTTTTTATCGTAACTGGGAAAAAAAGAGTGAAACATTATGAAAGTAACTAATGCATTTACTCTTTCCTTTGTGCTAAACTAACTTCATTAATTATTCTTTGTCAGTACTAAATGAGAAGGTATTTTCGAAAAGTGTACTGAATCAAAGTTAACAATAAGCTGACATTAGAAACTTTAACTTAATGACTTTTGGTAGAATTAATCAAAGGCAGGGGTGGTGCCAGTGAGGGGTCTCTGACTTTTTCATCAAAATATCAAGGTCGAATTTTTCGACGATTACTTTCTCTTCGTATACGAAAAAGAAAATAAAATCGATATGAAGATAAACTTGTCTTTAAAGTTCTATTATTTTCTCGAAGAATAAAAAACGAATTAAAGAAAATAAATAAAAAAATTAGCTAAATTCTTTTTAAAACTTGCTTGTTCCTCTATCCATTTCCCTATTTCCCTTGGGGTTATTTATTTTCCATTAAAATAGCCTACTTTAATTCAGTTTATCTCCATCCATAATTTTAAAAACGGAGGAAATTAAACTTCGCCAAAACTTTCCAAAAAAGGGAAGAAAAGAAATTTACCTCAGCCTCCTCTCATTGTTACTGTTTTATTTTCTCATTTAAAAACCTTTTTTCCCCCCGCATTTTTCTTTCATAAGAGGGCAATAAGAGTAACTTTCTCATTACCCAATCATCTTCTTGCATGCCTCTCTGTTCTCAATTTGTTCTTCACGGCAATTTGTTTCTTTTGAAAGCAAAAGTTGCTGCGGCGTAGCAAATTAAATTGAATAACTTATCAGAATGTGTGTTTTTAAATAGCCTGTGTGACTGCTTAATAGGTTGATGGATAGCAGAAGCAATTTGGGACAAATATATTTAATAGATACAGCCATTTTTCAGTGCACTGGTTTATTTATGTGTATTATATTTCCTCTGCTTCTGGTATGGTTCACCACTTATTAAATTAGTTCTATGATATTTCATTTCCAGTTAAAAATAATGCATAAAAAGAGGTAAAATAATCTAAATGATGCATGCAAATAACGTTATTTTGATTTATGTAGGATATTAATCACTTTTAGTCATTGCCCTAACGTACATTTTCAGTTTAAATAATCACGACCATTTAAACTATTACGTTCTCGAATGAGAAGTATAGAAAGTATTGTAAGCGTCAAAAAATTTGAGGTTTGGATTATTTCTATACTATTTTTCCTCTAATTTTAACAAATTTTTAACTATATTTTCTAATACTTTTCATTATTTTAGTTACTGCGTTTATACAGTCGCGCGTTACGGCGATATTAAATACAGCTTAACATGATAATGTTTATAGATCGGTTTGGTTTGGTATAGTTTAGTCTATTTAAATTTAAATCTGGGAGGACCTCACAATTTTGAACCGTGGTCGGATGACGAGAACGACACCTGAGCTGTCACCCCACCTCTCCAAACTTACCCACATTTATACAATGGACTTTTCGAAAGTAAGTTTCGTCATATTTATTCACAGAGAAGAGTTAATAGGAAGTGAGAAAACACATTGTCATAACAAAACACGACCTTTCCCGAATTCACGACAGAAGGAGCGACATAAGAGGAGCGATGACGCATGCCCTGAGTGCCGAAGAAGACAGAGAAGCAGCAGTCGCTGTGCCCGAGTTCAGTCTAGCGTAAATTAGCACGGCAGAAAGACGAGTGCTCAAAACGTGGTCGCAAATGGAAGTGAATGCTGTCATGCGCTATGAATGGGCGCGTGGGTCTAGGAGTGGGAAGATGAAGACCGATCTGGGCGCCCCTCCACATCCACGTCTGCCACAGCTTCCTTCCTTCACTAAACATTAAACACGAGCGCCCAACCATTTGACGGGACATGACATCGTCTCCATAAACGCTCTGTAGGCGTCGATGGATATCTAAAATACTAGTCCCACGCGCCCATTCATAGCGCATGACAGCATGCACTTCCATTTGCGACCACGTTTTGAGCACTCGTCCTTTCTGCCGTGCTAATTTACTCTAGACTGAACTCGGGCTTGGCGGTTTGCTGCTTCTCTGTCTTCTTCGGCACTCAGGGCATGCGTCGTTGCTCCTCTGATGTCTCTTCTTCCTTGTACACAGGATACTACCTGTAAATTGCGTCATGCGACATACAAAAATCGTTCAAAATAATCTACAGGGCAGACCGTTGGACCTAGGACTACCAAATTTAGTAGGCAATTACTTCTTGGCAGTAAGTGCTCACTACGAAAGGAGTTTTCAAAATCTTAATTAGATTTTTAATAAAAAAGGAATCGAAAAGTTAATGTTTTTCCTCTATAACTTCAAACTCCATTTTTACACCACTTTAAAATATAAAAAATTAGCTCTTTACTGATATCTATTTTATTTCCGTAAAACTTTCTATAATTTTAATAAATTTTTAAAAATATTTTTAACTTTATTTTACATCAATACTTTTCATTGTTTTAGTTGCAGTATTTAAATACATGCGCGTTGAAACGACATTAAATACATTTTTTTTTGTGGTCGATCGTTGCTATATAAATAAGATATAATTTTTAAAAATAATATGAACACAGACGAATCAAGCCAAAAACTTCATGCTACAAATGTTTCGGACCAGAGGCTCAAATCTCTTCAAATTTTTAAAATTTTTTTTCTCTTTCTTTATCAAAAACTTTAAGACAATTTTACTTATTAAAGATAACTAAATTTTGGACTTTCTGTTCCTTTCCTTCGAAAATATTTGGTCGAGAAAATTATTAAATTTGCTTGTGAAAGAAGAAGTATTGTATGTTTAAACGTAGATTTAAATTCTAAGTTATTATTGAATTAAAAGTGAAATTCGCCGAAGAAGAGAGAAGTTGTCGAAAACAATTTACGAACGCAACTTGAAATGATAAGTTTTTGCTTTATATAAATAAGGTTAAAATGATAAAAAAAAATAGTTTTTTCTAATTTAGTTTTCCATTGCTCACTTTCAGCTGCATATTACTTTACATGTTCTGTTTGGAACCTTGTTTTCTAATTCATGATTTCAATTTGTATAGTTTCTTCTTTGAGGAGTCTTTCCTAATCCAATAGCATCGGTTAAAAAAGCAGCTTACACTGCTACAGCCATGATTGTTGACCGAGTGAAGCGAGGTCCTGTTTTAATTCGACCGTTCGGCATTTCATTTATTTGTCTGTAAACTTGTTACGCAGTTACGATCAAACGCGTTGCTCGATTTTCTTCGAATTTGGCAGGAATGTTTTTTGAAGTCATTAAAAACGACGTATGTGTAAGAATTTTTATTTGGGCGTTTTATTGATTCCGTTTCATGCAACATTCAGCTTTTTTCAACGATTGTAACCAAGCGATTCATCAGACGTGACACATGCTTGGGAGAAAAAAAGGTAAACTTAATAAATAATGAATCGTGCCAAACATAAATACTAAGAAGTAAAATCTGTATGATTAATTGAACAATAAAATAAATAAATTTATACAAAAAGAGATATTGATAATATTGTAGAATTATTATATAAAAGAAAATTAAGAATGATAAAATCCGACGCCGAAAAAGCTGAAATCAGCGTTTCCAAGGAAATGGGCCATGTCTGGTTCATGCTATAAAAATTTGAAACTACTTCCACTCTGGAACGTAATATTTTCTACACATTTTTTCCAGTACATTTGGAGCAATTGATTTTAAAAGCGGGTTTCTGCCATTTTTAAAATTTTACAGGAAATGAATGGGCTCTAAACAGCCTCGAAATTCGGTTCCAAGATATTTCTAGCATGTTTCACAGTAAAAATTGAGCCTATTGACGATAACCAAAATATGTTAAAATTATTAATTTTTGAAAAAATTCAAATTTAAATTTTGAGAAGTCCCCTTTTAATATCAAACAGCATGAACGTTTCTGAATTTCAGGGAATGAATGATTATAAAGCCAGGAATATCAATGAAACTTAACTAAAATTCAAAATTTATTTATTTGTGAGTAAATTTAAGTTTAAAGACACAAAATAGAATAAAATTTTAAATTTATTCATTTTTAAGTAAAACTCAGATTTATAACAAAAACAATTTCAGGGAAAAAAATTAGAAGCCAAGAATATCAAGGAAACTTAAACAGAATTCAAAATTAATTATTGGGAAGAAAAATTAAATTCGAAAGAATCCAGTAAATTCTTAAAGATATTCGTTTTTTAGTAAAATTCAGACTTAAAACAAAAAGTCACGGAAAAGTTATTATAATATCTGGAATATCAATGAAACTCAAATAAAATTTGAAACTTATTTATTTCTGAATAAATTTAAATGTGAAAAGAAAGTAAAGTAAATAAGATTTTAAGTAAAATGTAGATTTTTAAAAAAATCACGTAAAAATTATTATAAAGCCAGAAATGCAAATTTAGTTTATTTGTAAGTAAATTTAAACTCAAACAAAACAAAATAAAATTTAAAAATTTTGCGGTTTTTTTTTTAAACCAAAATTCAGATTTATAAACATCAAAATAAATAGTTAAAAAAGTGCTGTAAATGAATTTTAGTTCTGTTGAAGATAACTTGAAAATCCTCTGGGTAGGTTTGGATCTTTTGCGAAAAGGATAGTGTTTTTCTGGAATGTATTTTATACTTTTTCGGATATCATACATTTTGCTAGTCATAATCGTTCTCTTGGTCGTCTTAACTTAGCAGTCTTAAATTTATTTCTATGTTTCTCAAACGAAATTTATGTTCCCTAATTCTAATAATATCCTTGCACTCGGATCACTCGGGAGTTAGAGCTAGTGTACTTTAAGAGACGAAAAGAATTAATTAATTTTCAGAAAGTTAAAATGCGATGTTTCTCTATAAAATTCGTCGTTCAAGTATTTTTTTCTTATAATATGAATGATGTATAGTGGCCATCTAGCGAGGAACAGCAAAATTGAATTGATGTTAAAAGAGGTTTTCTGGGCAGAATTCTTCTTCAAAATTTGATGCTTTATTATAACATGATTGTGAATTGCAGAATTTCAGGATTTACACTAAACGATGCAACTACCTTCTACGAATCAAAAATGCAAAAAAAGAAAGTAATTTTGGCGGAGTCTGCAGAAGTCCCCTTTTAAAATCAAACGGTTCATTTTTGACATAACACTGGGACGGTTTGTCGGCAAACGAAGGGCAATGATTAAAAATAATCATTGCTATTAAAATTCGAAGGTAAACAGTGTATTTATCTACCTATGTCCGGCTATCTTCTCCATTGAACGCAAAAACGCGCTGAAGTACCAAAAGATGGGAAATAATCCAAGGAATCCATTTTAACGATTTAAATTCCGAAATTATAATCAGTTAAAAAGATTTTAATTAAAAACGTCGAAATAAATGAATATACCATGCTACCATCTATCGAGCAGGGACAATTTTATTTTCTTCCCTCTATTATTAAAATTTCACATCTGGTGTTCTTGCCTTTTTTATTTATTTAACGGAAGCTGGGTTATATAAAAGATTTTATTTATTTCTTTTTTAACTGGCTTCTGTGTTTTGATTTATTAACATCGGAAAAAAATCGTTTTCTTGCATTTTTTTCTTTCTTTTTTTGCCTTGCGGTGTTTAACTTCGTAACGTTTGTTGGGAAAAGAAAGTGACAATATTTGTTGGGAAACACCGAGGGCATAAGAAAAATATATATCCCGAGGCCTCACATGACCTCACTTCTCTCCGCCAGGGAATATCGTATTATTCGAGATAGCCCGTGCAACGTGGAGCCACACAGCTAGTGTTACTGATGTACCAAGAGTCTGAGTGCGAGAGAGGATGCCTTCCCTCCCTCCTCTAACCACTTTCAGGCTGCACTGTGATAGCATTGAATAAACCTTTTTAAAAAATGCTATGAGGAGCAGATCTTTTTTTCCTACAGTTCATAGAACTAATAGTTATAATTATAGGTAAAAAAATCGCATGTTAGTCCCACCAAAACACAAAGAGAAAGAGAAAAACTTGGGTTTGCAATAATTTATAAAATTTTAAGTATAAGCAAATAATTAATAAAAAGATAAAACTATTTTAAATCGAACAATTTATATATTCAAAATAATATGCAAAACCAAAGAACTAGTCCCCAGCCTCAACCAATGGACCGATTTCGCCAATTTTTATTTCATATAAAAGCTCATGTCTTTAGATACGCCGTCAATCGTCACATTCTCCCCATCATCCTCCATTTCCGAGAGATATCGCAAAAGAATGTTGGACAGTCTCAACAACTGGACCGATTTCGCCAATTCAATCCGCCATTTTGAAAGTGTAGCTGCGGGCTTTTAATATTACTGACTAACAACTACTCGCCGAAGACGGCTAGTTGTTTATATATTCCAATAAAATCGTTAAAAAAAAGGGCGCTTCAGTATTAAAATGTGATTGAATACTTGAATGAAAATTGAGTGAAAGCAAAAATTTTGGGCGGTTCCTTTCATCTTTCATATAAGCATACTCGCAAGGTGTACATTTGTTACATCTTCATTTCAGAAATTCAGAAATTTATACTGAAAGTATTTAGACATTTCCGAATTTCTCCAAGCATGTTACAATTAAGATTCAAAACATAAACGAAATTGCTAATTAACTGTTGCAATCATTATCTCTCCCCTAACGATAAGAATTCTAGCCGTTAAAAAACGCGCCCATTTTTCTTCATTACGTTGATAATTCTTGCAAATGAACAGTTCCCCTTCCGAAATGAGGACTGAAGTTAATAACATGCCTAATGATCCCTTCAAGCAATTTAGGCGGGTGGAATTTTT
The DNA here is from genome assembly GCA_013235015.1 of Araneus ventricosus. NCBI lineage: Eukaryota > Metazoa > Arthropoda > Arachnida > Araneae > Araneidae > Araneus > Araneus ventricosus. The sequence continues at coordinate 9,046 of BGPR01000192.1, read as the reverse complement.
CGCTAGATTTCAGACAGATATTACAACTGTGTAAAAGCCCGCCAGCCAATCAGTTTGCTTATTTTCGTTCCCGCCAAAAGAATTCTGAACGTTTACTTTGTAGGAGAAAGAGTGTAACTTAGGGAAGAAGCAAATGTTTTCCTTATCGGGTTTAAATATTTGAATACTTCGTTCATTTCGAAGTCTTTCTCTCAATAAGTTTTTAGTGTTTGTTTATACTATATAATTAAAATTTAGGGAACAGGGCATCACCAGAAATTTCTAAAATAAGAAAATTATCGTAATGGAATTTTTATTGTAAGAGTAGAAATTGGTCATGTCCTAAGTGATTAAACTGATAATATTTCAGCACAAAGCAATCAAGCCGTTGAGTGCCATGGATCAGCTGGCAGAGCGTTGGACTATAAACCTATTTGTTCGTTGTTCGAATCCCAACTACGGTAGCTTTATCCGAGGACTGGTATTTCAGTACCGAATGTCATTTGCTGCTGATTTAGGTTCTAAACATTCTAGATGGATATTTCTTGAGTATTCTGTTGTACAAGTGCTGAGTCCCACAACTTGTGGGCAAGTTTGCACTTCTCTTATGTTACGAGTTGCTTTGCGCTAATAAATCTATTTTGTTGTTAAAAAATGCTCTGTAGTTCTTTGCATCTTCGTGACAGTATATACAGGGTGATTCAAAAGTCAGGGAAAACTTCAAAAATCAATAAGCGAATGCAAATAAAAAGATGCCGTTTGCACAGCAAGGCAATGTTGTCCTTTCGACTTTCTCGTATACTTACATAATATGACTCGTTCTCTGTTCATTTCTCCTAGTAAAAGTATATATTTCAAAAACGAATCACGGAGGAAGCTCGCGATTCCCATGATACCGATTTGCCGTAAAGAAAACGAAAATTAAATAATTTTGATGACGAAGAAATCTACTTTCATCAGTTGTGTTTATGAATAATTTCATTTTAATTTAACAATTAAACACTTAAAAATAAAACCTTAATCCCCACAATAGCCAGTATGATTTTGCATGCCGTATGGCATGGCAATTTCAATAAAAAAATTTATGTATGTCGCTTACGATTGATTAGAGTCAGAAATGCTATTTCAGGTAGACAAAATCGCGTTGTAAAATTATTTCTCGACATGATTCAGATTTTCCAATTTTCGGATCAAAATTACATATACGTACTTAAAAAATAACATACTTTGATGGAGAAGTACATAAAGCTGGTTACTTCTAATGAAGGCACAGCTAGAGCGTTAGAAACGTCTGGCACATTGCCAAGCTTTGTTTCGCCTCAGACAAGTTATTTTGATGTTTTTTATTGAGCGAGTTTCCTGTTTATATTTGAGTACTTCTAATAAATTGTGTAATAAATTCTGATACTGAAGAAAGGAAGAAGGCATTTCATTAGTACCCCCCCCCCCCTCAAAAAAAAGTACAGCCAACCCCATTCTATTTGGGTAACGGATGAATGGATACGGAAAGTTTGAAAAAAAATTTCTTTGAACCGGAATATTTACATTTTTTAAATTCGAATCATGATGAATTTAAGTTATGGAGTGAAAAAATAGATAAGGGAGAATGGGGTAAATCCGGGTACCCTTGATTCTGGCGATATTAGTTCTCCTTTCTAGCGGACAGATACTGAATTACACTCTACTAATCGAGAAAAAGGAACAGATATAGTGGCGTGGTTGCAGCTGTTGAATTCACTACTTCTGTGAAGGTTTATTTGTTTTCAGACGTCACCTCTATAATGTCCGTTTGATTTTAAACTATTCTCACTTAATAATCTTTATAATTATAAAACTATTTTAGTCCAGCTTATTATACGTTTACTAAGGAGTTTTACTTTTTAGGAGACTTTACTGCCCTATCAAACAATAAGGATTCAGTCCAATTTTTGAGCGGTTCTATTTCGTTTTTTATAACCTCTGCACTCGGGGTAAAACCGGGTACTCCAAGTGGCGTAAGACAGGGACAGTCAATATTGATGATTCCTCCGATGAGGAGGATAAAAACACATCAGACATCGATTATTTATATTTTAATAATGTATTTTCTAATTTAAATAAATAAGGAGGATTAATCCAATATAAAACTGTCTTTGCTGGACCCACGAAAGCTCCAGTGCCGCGGAGGAAGAAGACAACTGCTTTACATGTGAATTTTGTAACTAATATTCTTTAATTGTCATTTAAAATAAAAATGCCTGCTGCATTTTCACTGAACATCGAGTTTTCCTAATTTCCCATAAAGTTAAGATGTGTAACCGGTTTTACCCCACTAGTAAAATGGGTGGTATGACTTTTTTTTATGAAAATATCATTGGTAAACCAGCGGGAGTGATCTCCTCTAAACTTTCTCGTAAACTCCTAACAATGTAGAGAAAAAAATAAGCTAAAAGGCAGTGAAACGAACAGAAACCCAAACGCAGTGGAGAAAGAAATAAGCGAAACGGTCATACCACGATTTCCGAAGGTCGTCCAACGCGGAAGTGGAATTAGAAGCCGGCGTGATTACCAAAGGGCTGGGTATAAGATAAAACCAGTACGCATGCAGCGGATTCGTTGGAGATGCGATTATACAGACCGACAGACAGTCAACCCGTTGACGGATTTGGCTCAAAATTTTATACGGACCTACATTCATGACGATAAAACCGTGTACCAAATTTTATCAATCTGCTATTCAAGTTTTTGAGTTATAGTGTTCACATGACGGCGGACATACAAACAGACAAACTTCCCTTCGACGGATTTTGTCCAAAATTTGATAGAAACCTACAAGTTATATGTAAAGATCACATACCAAATTTCATCCCCGCAGCTCTAATGGTTTTCGAGTTATCGTGTTCACAGACAGACACACACACAGACAGACATAATTCTAAAATTGTGTTTTTCGGACTCAGAGAGGTCTAAAACGTGGAAATTCGTTAAAATCTCGAGTTCGAATTTTTTGACGATTACAATACTTTCTCTTTGTACTTCGTATACGAGGAAGTAAAAAGTATTAAAACTATAACTTTTTCTAAAATATATATTTACTCCGATAAACAACGAATATTTCAATAACATTTGACAAGCTCTATGTCGAATGGTTAAGCTCCAACGGGCCTTCGAGTCTTAGGTACCCGGTTTTACCCTACTTTCCCCTATACTGGATGGAATTTATAAAACAGAAAATATCTCAGTACCTGAGTATTGAGGAATTCGAATATTCAAGTCTAAGCGTTTTAATAAAACTAATTGGTCCTTTGCGAATATAAAATGTCTGAAAAAATGGTTGCAAATATTTTAATAACTAATTATTTTAACCTGGAGTTATTAATTAATATAAGATTGGATAAACTAATTTTCGGTATAGCAATTCAGTGTACTCTTTGAAATCTATCTGAGTATATTTTGACTTTTGAGTACTGTTTTTTTGGTGACTCTAGAAAATAATACATATAATATTCCATGAATCAACACAGGGCGCTCAAGTTGAATTCTAAAATTGTTGGAAGTTTGTTCTTGAGATTTGTTGATAGCGGGGAAAGTAAGTTGATTTCAGGAGATGATTGCTTGGTTTTCAGGCAGTGGCGTGGTTGCAACTTATGCTGCCCTTCCTTTACAACCTCAAAATAATAATATTAAATTCTAGGTAACAATTTTTTTTATTAGTTACAGAATTCGTCATTCGACGCCCTCTCTGCAGATAGGTTGCGAAATCCCACGTCCACCACCAGTGTTTCTTTCATATATCGGCAATCAAATCAATTTCAATTTACAATGGTTCTTGCGCCATAAAACACCTAAACACCTTCATATATCGGCAATTTACCGATAAAAGGCGAAATATACGAATCAATCACGTCATTTTTTCACGTACACGATTATTGAACTAGTGTGCTGCTTTTCTTAAATATAACATTGCTTTCCTACATGTCTGATTTTGCAGCTCTTCTTCAGCTCCGCCACTGTTTTCAGGATAATTGTCTTAGACCTTGTTATTCCTCAGACGTGTACAATGGTTTTTTCTATATTCTGTGGTAATCTGTATATCTCTTTTAAAACAAAGTTACGGGCAGATAATGAATATAGGTTTCACAAATTCAATAATTCCGGATTTGAGAAATAAAGAAATAGGGAATTCCAGATATATCCGGACCATTATCATAATAGATTTAAGGCTTTTTTCACTTCTGGATCGGTACTTTGGTTGATATTTCCTAACTTCTCTGATCATAGCAATTTTGTCACAAGTGTACTTGCAGAGTCTAAACTAATAATAAAAGCGAATGTGTGTCTGTCTGTCTGTTGGCACTATACAAGGCAGACTGTTGGACCTAGAATTACCAAATTCAGCACAAATATATTCTGGAAGATGGGAATGTGCAGCTCAGAGCGATTTTTTCAAAAATTTTTAATTGATTAGAAACTGAGCAATTTTTTTTTGCACTTTCTTTTCGATAACTTCCTAAAATATTACCATACAAAAATTATTTTTGTCCTATTTTAAAATTCAAAATATTATCCCTTAGTTTTGAAGGTTTCTTTTAAAATTTTTTTATGCATAATTTTTAACAAAATTTTTCATTGTTACAATGAAATTTAAACTATTTTCATTGTTTTATTAATCGTTTAATCACATTTTTTTCCATTGTTAAAGCTATGGCTGACAAAGTTCGCCATCTTTGATGCATTAACTCCAAATTAGATTTTTACTTTCCTGCAATTGGATGTTATTCACACTTTAAAATATATTTTTCGACTCAAGCTCGACTGAAGATATTTTTATTTAATTTGATTAGTTTTGCATAGTGAAATATTTTCTGGCACCAGTTTCAAATTAATACTTTTTATAATGTGATTGATAATGGGCATTTCCTTTTTGTCTTGCTTTCTAATAATAATTTTTTAATTTTAATTTAGCATGAATTTAAATCTTCATCATATTGATATTTTTCAATTTTAATAAGTAAAGAAATGGTAATTTTATATTGCTATGCTTTCCGTATTAATAATTTAACAGACAAAAAAGCCAATATTCGAGGCGAAAATCTGGTCGCCAAAGGCAGTTAGTTTATAATAAAACATTCCGGATGTTTGAAGGGACACTTATGTCTTCCTCTTCAATAAAAACTTTCCTAAAATCTGCCTCTGAAAACATCAAAAAGTTCAGGAAACAAAAGCTCAGAAAGCTGAAACAAAACCTTCGGAAGACATTAAGAGGTGGTTAAATAACTCGAACCGAACCGTTACTTCTAAAAGCACGTGGAAACAAACAACGAAAGCTATAAAACAGATAACAGCTTTGGGGAAAAAGAACCGCACATTTCCCCCAACTACTAGACGAACTTGCAATATTTAATAACCTGGAATGGCAACAAAGTTCTCTGCTTTCTGCTCTCGATCTTTTATGTTAGTGTTCCCTGTGGATGGCCTGCACATGGGATGTTTTCTCAAAGGTTAAGATCTTTCATTTTGTCTAGCCACTTTTGTTCCTATATTAAATTATACGAGGATTAAGGCTGGCCTAAAGAATAACTGAATATTGGTGAGAAAGTATTCATTTTCGATAAATTTTCTGTATGGCCTCGTGTAATAGGAAAAAGAACCTAGAAAGGAGCAAAAAAAGCTGCATATGGCTTAAAGATCTTTTTTTTTTGGAGCCGCAGGGAACGAGAAAGTAGATTATGAATTTTAATATTAAAGAATAAAGATTTTTTTAGAAGGGGATTTCTCTGGTATCCGATTTTTGTGATGCAGGCTGTGATGATTTCTAGGGTTTTATTTTGAGAGTGTTTCTTTCGTATTATATGTTAGTCTTTTGATTGTTTTACTGTGAGTAAACATAAGACAACGTATCCTCTTTAGATTTTCTATTGCTTGGGTTTAAATCATTGAGGTGGGTATTGAAATAATTTGAAATTGGTAAGTAATTTGTTTCGGACAGAAAACTGGCATATCAATGAACACATTTTATATATTACTAAAAGTTCCAAAATTATTTTCGTTTCATTTATATATAATTCTAGCTTTTAAGAAGATTGTCTTGATATTTATCTTTTATGTTTAGACGTTAAGAATTAGGTGTCGACTGTAGCAGAAAGTCGAAAGTAAAACATTCCCTAAAAACAAAATATTAATTCCAGGTTTGTCTAAAATGTTGTCCGGAGGGCTCCAGGTTCGAAACCCGATTCCACTGAAGATCCGTCGCGTATGGGGCCCATTGCAAGTTAAAATCATATGTAGTGGTGAAACGTCCTCCCGTTGGTGTGGCGTGGAAGTTTGGAGAGGGTGGTGCCAGCTCAGGTGTCGTCCTCATTATCTGACCGCTGTTCAAAATTACGAGGTCCGTCCCAAAATAGCCCTCGTGTTCCTTCAAAACGGGACGTTAATATAACTTAACTAAGGGGCCGTTCAAATATTACGTAAGCATGTTTTTGGTATTTTTTGACCCCTCCTCCCCCCTTGTCAGCAAAAATAAGCAAATCGCAAACCCCCTCTTATAATTACGTAAGCAAACTACAACCCCCCCCCCGTTCTTTTCATTAAAAAACGTATAACAGTAATAATCTAATTTTAAAAATTTTAGGACTTAATTCAAATAAAAAACTCTAACTAGGCTTAAAATGAAAAAAAAAAAATGTAAGTTTAATTTCCTTACAATTTCAAGTTTAAGCTTACAAAAATCAAGTTTACTTTTCTTTTGCCAAATTTACCTTTTTTTCAAATTAAATTTTTTAAAATTAAATTATTTGTGCAAGTTACAAGAGATTTTCGGAAATAAAGTGATTTTAATGTCTTACGTAAGCATCACTCATACTCCCCCTCCCCCCTTGTTAGCAAAAATAATCAAATCGCAAACCCCCTCCCCCCCCTTGGGTGCTTACATAATATTTGAACGGCCCCTAAACTAAAGAAAGCATTTTTGAAGTACAAAGTATTAATTATTATATAGAACAAATGATAACATATAAAAATTGTGCAGAATTCTAAATAAAATTTTTTTAAAAAAAAGGTGCTTTTATCGATGTACTAAAAAGCAGAAAATAATTTCTAAATGTAGCAAAAATCGCAAAATCACGAGGAGTTGATTTACATACTATATGTAATTTAGAATTTTGATCATATTTATTATATATTTTAATTTTTAATGAATGTTTTGGAATTTTTTTTCTTAAGACATTCATTTTGGCTCAGTGACGAAACAAGAGGGGGGCAACCGGGGCAGTTGCCCCGGGAGCCAGCCGGGAGGGGGCGCCATCCCAGGGGAGGTGAAAAATTTAAAAGAAAATTTTTAAAAAATAGCATAAAAATATTTAAAAAATTATGTTTTACTTCTTATTTTCTGTTTAAATTCTAGCCCGGAATCAAAACCAGTTGTAATGTTATTAAATAATTAATTTTACTTAAGATGTGTCTGTTGATAAAACCCATTCAACGCCGGCTCAACGAGACGCAGGGCCCTGAGGGGTGTGACTCATGGATTCGCGTAGGAATGTTGGAACGCATCACACTACAGCTTCCTTCCGCGTATGCGCCTGTCCGGATTCCGGAAGTGGGCTCATATTACACCCCCATCACCCCTTTACTGAGTAAAATCGTCCAAAAGAGGCAGTCTTCAGATATTGAAACGGACGGTGGAAGACAATTCCGTAACGTAACCTCACTCTGCTACTCAACGAAAGATGTCCAGAAAATTGCCGGGCGCGGAAAATCGTAGAAAAGCTAAAGAGAGAGAAAAACAAAGTTATCTGCCCTCCTCATTTTGTCATCGTGGATAAAAGAAAATACCAATGAAGGTATAGAACTTGTATCTCATTATCACCCTCCACTTAGGGAACATATCCTTAGCCATAGAAAGGGTCAAGTTACATATTTTTTTTATCTAAAACTCAAAATGAATTTCTCGAGATAATTTCTAACAAAATAAGAGAAGAAATCATGGAAGAGGTAAAGGAAGCCAAGTAGTATGCTGATATGTTTGATTGTACACCTGACGTCAGCCACCTTGAACAAATGTCTCAGGTTTTGAGGTACGTGAGAGATTGGAAATGTTCCAGAATTTACTGAAAGGTTCATAGACATTTTAGCGTGAGTGACAAAACTGGCGTCGTACTTTCGGAGGAGATTTTGAAGAAAATTGAACAAGAAGGATTAGACTTTAAGAACTGCCGAGGGCAATCATACGATAACGGCGCAAATATGGCTGGTAAATATCAGGGAGTACAAGCATGTATTTCAGAAAGTAACCCTTTGGCCAAATTTGTACCGTGTGCTGCTCATCACTGAATTTGGTCGGTGTAAATGCTGCTACAGCAGCACATGAAATGGCATATTTTAGCGCTTCTACTAATAGATGGGAGGTTTTATTAAAGTATTCGCCACTGGCACTAAAAAAAGAAAGTGACACTCGGTGGTCATCTTGTAGAGAACCCATAACTGTCGTTCACAAACACTTGGTCAAGATTGTAGAGGCTGTGAATCTCCTGGCATTAGATGCAGTATCGAGCCCTAAAACGAAGTCTGGGGCTGTTTCACATTTGAAAGGTATTCAGACCTTTGAATTTGTAGCTTTTACTTGCTTCTGGCAGAAAACATTAAAAAAATAGACATCGTCAATAAAATGCTTCAAAAAGAGGATTCATTGATGTTGCCTGCAACCTCTTAAAAGGTCTGACTGCACAAATAAAAGATTGTACAGGTACAATTTTGAATGAAGTCCTTGAAGAAGCAAAACATTCTTGTCTTGCTCTTAATCCAGACCCGTCTTTTAAGGAGATAAGGAAGAGGAAGAAGGAAAGATTTTTTGAAGAAAAATGTGAAGATGAAAGCTCTGAAATTTCTCAATATTAAAAAAATTAAAACTTGCCTTACTGCAAGTTAATAATAGAATAGAAGCTGAGTTAGAGAGACGATTGCAATCAGTGCAAAAGGTGAATGAAATTTTCGGATTCTTGTCTCCTAAACAACTGACGACTCTTGACAACAAAACTTTAAGAGAGGAGGCTGCTACTACTTTGGCAAATTTGTACCCACACGATCTGGA
>BGPR01000191.1:972416-1039224 GCA_013235015.1 Araneus ventricosus | reverse complement strand
AATGCTCTTTTTCATTTGAGTCAAGTGAGTTCTAATTTTGAAGTGAGTAAAAATAATGAATGACTGAAAAAAAAAAGAAGCATTCATTTATTTTATTTGATAGAGTATATCTTTTTAAAAATAAATGAAATAAGTTTTTTTCTGATTATCATTTTCACTTTTGATGATAGTCCTCTTAGCGTAGAACTCCATATTTCATTTCCAAAAATTTCAAAATAACATTTCAGAATTTTTCCTGACCATATATAAATATTTACTGAGTTAATTTATTTTTTGCTAGATTCCTTATATATTAAAGTACTAGGGGGCTCTTCCCTCTGCTCGCTAAAGCTCGCCAACCCTGCTTCATGCTTCAGAAGAGAAGTTTTCTCTGTTTCTGTTGATTCTCTCTAGAAATATAGAATCAGTTCCTCATGATGGAGATAGTCATTACCAAAAATGATTTTGATTTAATGGTAATTTTCATTGAAACAAGGATACCTGAATTTTGCCAGCCATGCTTAAAAATGTCCCTCCCATTTTTTTTAAATAAATTTTTTCCTGTATTTGAAATTTTTCCTAGGTACAAATTGTTTTAACTTATGAAATGAAAAATATTTTTTCCCCAAAAAATCTAAAATTGCTGACATTCACCTTGGACAGTTATGAAAGTATTAATTGCAATACCAACATTGTTAGATAGAGAAGAGTTCTGGAATATTTGGAAAAACTTTATTAATTTGCCAATATAACTGCTAATTTTTATACCTTAGTTTTGGAAATAATGTGTGTCCTAACAAAATTCAAACCTTTTTTGCTTCTGACTCACATAAACTTTGATGTTTTTTATTTAGCTTACATTAGACTTTTGAGTTTTTACATGCTAGACTAGATGGCTAATCTTTGAGTTAAAACTTGGTATTAATTTTTTTATATTATAGATAAAGAAAGGGAAATGTTGTCACAGTTCATTGCCCCAGATGCTATTGAAGATCATCTCAAAGTAATGGATAAATTGAAGAACGTTGAAGGTATTATACAACCTTTCAAAGCAGATACCAGGGTGTGTAAAATATCTGTGCATATATCTAAACTATCTTGCTTGGTGTAAATATTTTAATTTTTGTTTTGATATTTAGAATATGAATGTTGTTGAAACAGAGGTTCAGCTGCTTTCTGATGTAGAAATAAATCTATTTTTTCTCCCTTTTAAATCTAGATTTGGAAGTTGTGCTGCCATACTAATTATTGAAATATTTTTATGATGAATTGTGAATAAAAAAATATATATTTTGAAAATTTCAATCTTTATATGTAGTAATAATTTTGTATCTCTTGGTTTATTTTGATGCTGCCCAGTCTGAATATTAATTTATTTTGTTAATGAAATCAGTACATTTACTGTGAACCGTATAAAATTCGTTTTATTTTCAGATTTCATGCATTACTTGACCTTATCTGTGTATTAAGATTTGAAGAATACTACAATATTGCAAATTTTAATATCACTGGTACTTTCCATAATTGTGGCAATGATATCAATTACACAGATTTGTATAGAAATTAGATTTGTTGACTTTTGAACTAAAAGTTATTGTAGTCAGCATTTCAGTCGATATGGTAAATTCTTATGTGCATGATTTGAGTGAATTAACCAGGGCATTTTGAATTAATTTGCATATGGATTCACAACATGTACATTCAACATTATATAATAACTGCACAGGCAACCTATAAGATGCCAAGAAGTTGAATGAATAGCCATGAAAACTTACTTCATGACAAACTCTCATACTTAGCTTTTATAAAAACTGTAAGACCTTTTAATGGTATAAAAGGAAATAGAAATAATTAGGAAAGTCACCTAGAGTTCAGTGATTAAAAAGCAGAGCTTTGATTAATATAGAAATTTATGTATATATATATTCTCCTTTTGCTTTGAAGTTATTCAAAGGTTTTAACTAATTGTTTGAAAAATCGTTGCTCAATTTTTATAATTTCTTTTTTTTTTAATTCCCCATCAGATACAACAATTAGCTTATCAATTTTGCTAAAATTTCAGCCTGATGGTTTCTTCGGATTTCATATACATTTGAATATTTTACATAGAAAATAAATTGCAATTTACATAGGAATCAGTGGTTCATTTAATCCTTAAACTATCAATGGGATACATATGTGCCATGTATAGAGTAAAATTGGTAGTCTAAGGGTTAAGCCAAAAACACAAACATTACTTTTCACTTTTTTTGTGGTGGAACATTCACTAATAATCCACTCCACTTTTTTGGAACACAGAAGGCCAAAACCCTTCTTCAATGTAAGAAACTGATGAAAATTGGTGTAGACCAAGGACAAAGTTGGAATTCCATCCGATTTTGATATTCATTTGGCCCACTAGGCCATAAAACTGAAATACAATGGTTGGTTAGGGGGTATGAACCTCTCTCACAACAGCAAAAAACCACAAAATGGGGAAGAAGTGTGTGGATGGAAGCCAGTATGAGAAAATCAGGGTGTGACCTGTTTTGAAAGTGGGTGCGGGGAGGAGGCGCTGTAGTCTAGGGGATCAGGTTGCCAATAGGTGCAGTCAGTGCAGTCTGATATGTGAATGACCCACTAAATTTTATGACCTGAAAATGGAAATGGTTTGCTAAGAAGCCCTCCAAATAGATTAGAACCGATCAATGGTGAATGTCCAACTTTAGGACTTGTAAAATGTGTGTTTCAATAAGATAGCCTAAATAATGTATTATAGTGAATTGATTCTTTCAATTCCCCATTGATTATATTGTAACGAAATTGTCTTGTAGGTGTACTGAATGCAATCCAATAAGCAGGATTAAAAAAATAAAGGTCTTTATTTTACAAATATTCCAAGCAAAGAAATGTAGCACAAGTATTAACACAGCACTAGTAAAAATTCACAACAGAGACTACCAATAAATCTCAACACAGCGCTCAAAGGTTTTTTGTTAGCTCACCATCTTGCTTGATGATCAAATTCCAACTAACTCTTCTTGGCTTGAGAGCTTGCTTTTATACTTTTCAACAGAAAGTGACTTCATTACGTCGAAAGTGACGTATTTTTCTTTCCGCTAAGTGAGGAGACTCTCGGTCCTACTTTAGGGGCTCTATTCAGAGAAGGCAGCCTTCGCCCTCAAGACAGCCTTGTGTTAGTTTTCCTGGTTCGAAGTAATCGCCTGGCACTCCTTCTGCACATGCCCCTTCTTGTTGCACTTCCAGCAAGTCACGTTCGAGTTTCACCGAGGAGTGTTCTTCTTTCCAGCAACACTACTGTTTAATAATTTTTGCAGCCTGTTAAAGAAGAATTCAAATTTATCATCTATTTCTCTACTTGTATGATCATCTGTCTCGATTGATCTGACGTGTCTGGGTGTCTTGGAAACGGTTCTCGCAGCCTCATATTTCATACTATACGCCAGAGATGATTTCAGATTTTTTGCGTCCATCAATCAGGTTGAATGTTGTGTGTCTTCATCTCTGATGCCGTCAATGAAGTACTGGGCTACTAGGCTGTCTCGGACATCCTGATGGCACTCGGCGTAGGCCAGGCTCATTAGTCGCTCCACATCGGCGGCTAAATACTTGATGGCTTTCTCCTGGCTTCTGCCGTCTCATCTTCAATTCAGTCCTATAAAACTGGGTAAGGTGGCTATCTCCAAATCGGGCTTCTAGAGCATTCTTGATGAACATAAGGTCCGTCAACTTATCAGAAGGTATTCCTTGAAGAACCTCCGCCTCTGTTCATCGAAGAGAGGCCACAAGTTGACTGGCTTTCACAGGACCTGTCCATTCGTTCGTAGAGCTTACAACGTCAAACTGCATCTTGAAGACAGTCCATGACGTTTGCCCGTCAAATGTCAGTGATTTGACCATCGGTCTAGAATACATGAGCTCTGGACTTGCCGGGATATTATTTGGTCTAATCTAAAGATAACTTGATCTCTGCTGGAGGACGCTGATCTTTTCTTGAACTTCATCAATCTCTGTTTTCACACCTTGGACATCCTCTTCTACTTTTCCTATCGATCTGTTAACATTTTCTTTCATTTCTTCGACTTGACTTTCGATGTAGGCTCTCATCTCCTCTTTTTCAGCTCGGATAAGATTTTTCGTTTCTTCTTGGCCCATTTCTAATTCTTTCTTCATTTCTTCTTGTCCTTTCTTCATTTCTTTCATTTCCTCCTGTCATTTCTTCATTTCTTCCTGTCCTTGCTTTATTTCTTTCTGTCCTTTCTCCATTGATTTCTTAATCTCAGCTAGCAGAGCAAATAGATCAGCGTTCTCGGCCATCTTCGTCTGAGATCTCGTATTCACCATACACAATTGCCCCATTTCTGACATCAAATGTAACGAAATTGTCTTGTGGGTGTACGTGAATGCAATCCAATAAGCAGGATTAAAAAAATAAAGCTCTTTATTTTTTACAAATATTCCAAGCAAAGAAACGTAGCACAAGTATTAACACAGCACTAGTAAAAATTCACAATAGAGACTACCAATAAATCTCAACACAGCGCTCAAAGGTTTCTTGTTAGCTCTCCAGCTTGCTTGCTGATCAAATTCCAACTGACAATTTCTTGGCTTGAGAGCTTGCTTTTATACCTTTCAACAGGAAGTGACTTCATTATGTAGAAAGTTCATGAAACCAGTAGAAGTAGGTTTAATGTTCGAGGTCTTTCTAGAAAATTCCTTTTGTCGCCAACTTTGCCGCCAAGATTAGCATCTCAGGGAAACAACTTTATAGCTTTGTAGCAATAGCTAATAATATATAAAAGATTATTGTTGAGCTTTACAGATGAAAAATCTTACTTCAAATTTAAATATAATAATATCTTTTTAGTGATATATTATTTTAATTTGTTGTAATATAACATCAGTTTAGTGTTTTTTTTTGTATCGATTTTTATCATAACATTTTTAAAAAGAAAATTTTGTACATAATTTTCTGTGCTATATTTCAAGGGGGTCTTCAAGGGTAGCTTTCACTGTGCATGTGTACATTAAATTACAATGTGCTATAAAAGGTATATTCTGATAATTGTAATGTATTCATTTTTTATAAATTCCTGTGTTTTGTTTCTAAATTCTAAGTTATTCATCAGTAATTTAGTTTTTTATCAAAAATTTTATCCAAAAATCAACATTTTATTGTATTCAAATGCTACTGTTTTTTACATTTGGCTAAATAATTTATAGCAATGATATTTTTTTCTCCCTTTTCTAGAATAGCAAATATAGATTTGAACTTCAAAAAGCTATAAACGTTACGATGAATTCTCTGTCTTCAAATTCTGGATCACAAATCAAAGCCAAAATTAATCGTTTACTGTATATTTTGAGTGGCAAGATTCCAGAAAGCTATAGACGTGAAATGAGTAACGATTCAGTAGAATATAGTTTCTGCTCTTATTTGATGGCTAAACAGTTTGTAGTAAGTAGAGATTTCCTTATTTAAATATGCAATGCATATTTTTGTGTAAAACTAAGAAATTTTAGTGTTAAAATGGAAAAGCAGATTGTTTTTAATAATTTTTTGCTAATTCTTGATTGCAATTGTATAGCTACAGTTTATGATTTTTAGAACGCTCCTATCTTTTTATCTCTGATTTAAAAGAGAAAAAAAATTGTGGATATGCTTACAAAATTATGAAATCTAAAATGTTTAGATAATTGAAGAAAGGGGAATCAATATTAGAATAAAGTAATTAATGAAAACTAATTGTAGAAAGATGTAGATTAGTAACTGGTGATGCATTATATATCTTTTCCTAAATTCCATTTCATATGCCTGTTGTACCTACCTAGATAATGAATTGGGCATTGAACAATGTTTCACAAGATTGCCATTTCTGACTGTTAAAAAATAATTTTCAAATTTGGCTCATATTACTAAAAATATTGTTGGTAGTTTTATGCTTTTAAAATGATGCGAATTTAGGGAAATTACTAGAACCATTTTGTTACTCATTCCTTTTAAAAATAAAACAGTATATTTTATTGTTTTATAGAAATGTTTTTTTTTCTCTTTTTATTGAATCATATTTACTAATTTTGCTTTTAATACTTGTGTATGTAATGTTTTAAAAAATCTGGAAATCATAGGTTATGCATTATAAACAATGTTTCACAATTTTAAAGCTACCATGAAATAAACTTATTGATGGATTTGTTAAGAGTTTTATTTATTGCTTTATGCTCTCTGAAGTTTTGATGAATGCTGTATGGCTAGATGGGGATTCTTGTCTGAATTCTCATTTCTTAGGAAGGAACTCATGCTTAGAAAGGAATCTTCAAATTTGAATCTGTAATCACAAGAAAATTTTTGTTAGCTGGCAGATATGCTTGATTTTTTTTTTGTGTGTGATTAATTATAAAAAAAAATGTTCAATAGCTTAACTGCTGAGTAATATGTTGTTTATTTTACTATGCTCTGTTGTCCCTCACATATTTCCTTTTTGTTTGTTTCGTATCTGACTTATTTCATTTCCATATCTGACTTACATCCTTATAACCTTCTGAATGCTACAAGGTTCCCATTTTGCCCTGAGAGGAAAGATATGCTATCTGGCAAAGGTTTCCCTTGTGTACTGATTTATTTTTTTAAAAAAATCAGTAACATTGAACCTTTGGTTATTTTTTTTTTCATAAAATATATTTTTTAGATTATGTTGTAACGTGACACAAAGTTGCCAAAAATAATGGACACATTTATTCTCTCACTAAAAGTCAAAGCAACCACTGAATAAAGGGTAGACAGAAAATTTTTCTCCTAATGCTGCTCATGGTAAGTTAGGCTCATCATGTGTCACTTAGGCAAACTGAATGGATGATGAAACTCTGCCATCAAATGTACTCCAAGGGTTATAGCTGTAACTGTCTATTCTGTACTCCTCTTCAAAGGTCAATTTCATGGACTATCTTTTAACTTCTTTTTGTCATCAGTGACTAAGCCATTGTTGAATGCTCTTTAAGGGTCTTTGACTATTTTGAGAAATGTCTCCAACTTTCAGGCGTTGGCTGATAACCTGTGTAGGAAGCTGCCTCTGTTTGCTCCTTTGAAAAGGAAGGAGAGTCATAATAATGGCTTTGACTGATTTATTCTTTCTTCGAACCATCGGGGGATATGAGAAGTGGCCTTTATGAGTCTTTTGGTATTGAAAGAGTTAAATCCGACACAAAGAGCAAATCATTTGTTTCATATATATACTTGGCATATAATATGCTATAGATCCTAATCTCTTATGAAAAGCAGCTATTTAGCAATGCATGTTGATATGGCGATCGATGCATCAAAGTAAAAAAGGGGGAATGAATGTAAAAACTTTCTTGTATGCTGTTGGATGACATTTCTTTTCATTTTCGTTTGAGAAATATTTTTTTACTATTTTTTAGTTATTATTCAAAATTCTTGTATTCCAGCACAAATAAGGTAAATGGAAATTTTCCCAAAATATGATAGACATAGTGAAGTACCTTGAAGAAATTTAAAGGCGTTTATTGTAGTATTGAAAATATATTTTAAAACTTCATGTCATAAACACTGGTATTATTTAATGTATATTGAGTACAGTAATGGATAGGTCATAGTTTAATTTATCATAGTAATATATCATCTTTGCAGAACTAGCCAATATGTATATATAGTTGATACTTACTTTTAAATGTTGAAATTCTGTTGAATATTTTCTTAAATAGGAACAAGGTGTTACACAAATTTCAGATCAGCATTCTGCAGCTTTTCCTTTTGCTATGGCAATTCTTGGGATTTGGAGTAAGAAGCCTGAAGTGGGTTCCCTGATACTTGGTCATTTTTATTCACTCTGTCCTTATTTGGTGCCATTTTATCCTCCAAGACAAGAGGGAATGCCAGATTCTGATTATCTTTCGTAAGTTCCCTTTTCATTGTATTTTAGGTATTCTATTTTATATAACTGGTGCATCAAAATGAATGCCCTAATTTCAAAGCTTTATTATAGAACAGCTAGCTCCTACATTTATTTGAAAGAAATGTACTTTAAGAGGTAATATATTCAAGTTTTAAATGCAAGCATCATAGATGTTCAAAATGTATTCCTTTTGTTACCCGACGTACATGCAGTCTTTAATGAAATTTTTGCCAAACCTTCTCTGTTATGAACTCTAATTAGCGAAAACAGAGATCTTTTCCGGCCTCCCAGCCTTCAACTTCCCAGCGAGCTGAACTAAGTAACTCAATTACCGGACATTCCACCTTCAAATAAAAGAAAGGTATAACAACATCTAAAGAAAAGAAGACTAATACGAACTAATAGTGTAAAAGTGAAAATGCCTGTGCTGTACATAGTGTATATATTTCCTTTTTGTTTATTTTGTTTTTCTTTTTTTAAAAATAAAATTCCCGTGTCTTGCCCATCAAACCGTTCAGTGACCGGTCTGGTCACGGGTACAGGGGGTAAGAGATGGCGTTCTGTTCTGTTATGAACTCTTAAATTAGTGATAGTTGTTGGACATGGAGGTACTTTCTCAATAACATATAACCATAGTGGTAGATTCATCATTCAGAGGACAGGGATAGAGAACTTTTACTTTGGACACCATGATATCCAATTTGTATTCCATGTTATTTCTTCTGTTTGTTTGTTTGTTTGAGAATTGGTTGAAGTTTGTGTGCCTATTAGTCCACTCAATTTGTACTTTAATATGGAAAAAATACATAACAGCAATTTTATTGCTTTAAGTTGTTAGGTCGGCCATACAAAACATGGCACTGTATTTTGCAGGCGGAGATCAGAATGGATAGGGGGGGGGGATTTGAACAATCGGTTTTTAACTTTTAAATAAAAGGCTATTAACCTAAAAGGAAAAGTTTAAATTAAAAATTTATAGATAGTAAAAAGATCTATAAAATGAGTTGTCGAACGTTAAAATAGCTTAATTAGGGCAGGAGTAAATTTAAAAAAAAAAAACCCGTAAATTTTGGAAAAGTATTTTTAATTTTTTTATAATGAAAGCGAAATTTTTGAAATTTCACTTAAGTACGCATTACATAGTAGGGTATATCTGGCAAAAATTTCAGACCCATAACTTCATAATTTTTTGAAAAATTCAACTTTTTCGAAAAAAAGAACATTGTCAGAAAATGCCTGTAAGTACTTTATCTGTCCGAATTCGCGGGGAGAAAAAAAATACCTCTCTAAAAGTGTTCTACAGTTTCAAATGCCGTTATAATGGTCGATTTTCAGCAAAAAGTGGTGAAAATTAAGTTTGAAGTTATCATTTAGTCTCGGTTATTTTGCCTGAATGATTTTCCCCCAAATTGAAAATTTTTCTGCCATGGAGACAATTCGTCCTATCCCCCTTCTCCGGTCCAATCTCCATCTACAAAATACAGTGCCATGCTTTGTATGGCTGAACCAACTGTTAAAGCAATAAAATTGCTGTTATGTATTTTTCCATATTTTGATAATTTTCATGACAGTTCGACTGGTCTATATATGTGCCCCCATGTCCAATGACCATCACTGATTTCAGAGATGCAGTGGGGGCCGGAATACTTGCAGTGCTTTAAAGTTTTTTTAGCACTTAAATGAATCACAACCAAATAACAACAATGTACTAATTAGCCACATACTAAAGAGATTTCATTATATATTGGTGGACAATTGGTAAGGATGGATCACAAATTGCAATGTAGCGTAATAACATTCCAGTTGTTTTAAATGCTTTCCACAACCGTGAAGTAACGCTGTCGGAAATGTTGAACTCCCTGGCGACATCTGTTATTTTCCCCCTAATGTCCAAGTGATATTGGGAAGACACACTGAAAATTTCAAGTTCATCAGTCAAACCTTTCTCATTAAACTTTCACTTGAAACGACAATTCTCCACTTGTGTCAAATCCTTTAAATCTCTCATCAGTGCTATCACCTAACGAACAGGGGTGGAGAAGAAAATTTACATATGCTTACTTACTGTATCTTTGCATTTATTCCAATTTTCCACATTTTGTGGTTGCTATGGGTGATAGTATGATCCATCCTTATCAATTATCCAGCAGTGTATATTTTTGAGATCTCTTCTGTTCATCATTCAGTGGTGTATGTGGAAATTTTCAGAAATTTTAAATACAATAAACTGACTATCAATCATGAAATTATTTTTGACTTTTATTTAATTAAAATATAATTTACTTATCCCTCTTTTGATATCAGTACTGTATCTTTAAGTGCATGCTATTCTGATTTTAATCACTCGAAGGCATGAAAGGAATTCTAAGTGAAATGCTATATATGTCGCAGGTTAATTACTTATAATTCTGAAGGAAACTCTTTCTGTTTGATAATTTTTGCTTGTTACTTGCCATCATTTGTCTCTTACGATTCTTATCAATTTCCTTTTAGCATTTTGGGGTACTATATTGATGATGAAGGTGTTGTAGAAGAAAAGTACAAGTTCCTGAATCGAATGAGTGGTTACGTGAGGTTGTATGCAGCTATCATAGTTGCACCCCTTCCTGCTAATATGAAAGATGCACATCCTCATGGTTTAGCCTGGGGCTGGAAATGGCTGTCACGAATACTCAACCTTGAGCCACGCCCTGACATCACAGCTACTGTACTTTATGATTTCTTGGATGTTACTGGACATTCTCTTCAAACAGTATATGGCAAACAGTTTAAAAAAATTATACACATTCTGTGTAAAGACTTTTTTCCCAAAATAAAGCAGGTTACTCCTGGTGGTACCGGAGGTCCGATAGAGAGACTTGAAACCTTCTTGCAACATACTGCCAAGACAGGTTACATTTCACCTCCAGATGGATTTTTAGATGCCAATTTTTGAAATAGGTAGTCATAAACAGAATGCTTGTGTAATTTGCTTTTAATTGATGACTATTGTACATATATTATCTAGTGCTCTGGATAGTTGTATTATCCTGATGTATGTATATTGTGTGTAAGTGTACAGATGATGCAATTCTGTATTATAAAATTTTAGAGATTCCCCATTCCTCTAAATGTTAATATCACTGGTGATCAAATGTAATTCTTTTTTGAAACTGTTTAAAATTGTTTATTACTTATTCGATGCAAGTAATTGTAAACCCAAAAGTCTACCAAGACATAAAGTAAGAAGGGAGCAATCTGGCACTTGTGGTTTGTGGGAAAAGTTTAGATGGAGTGCATTAAGTGCAGGGTTGTCGATTTTTTTGATTTTTTTCAAAAAAATCGATTTATTTGATTTAAATCGGATTTTTTTTATTTAAATCAAGATTTTTTTGATTTTAATGATTTTTTTAAAAACTATATATATATATATATTTAACATTTGTATATTAGACAATGAGTGTTACAGTCATAGACTTATATATATATAACAACATACCAGTCATTAAGGTGTACTTTCTTTAAAAAAAACAAATTCAAAAAATTTAATTCTAAAATGTAACAACTATTTAAAAAATATTTGTGAACTAAAATATAACAATAATATACTTTTAAAATATAAGACAATTTTATTAAGGAAAATAGGAACAATATAATAAAAATTGTCATTTTTTGTCTATAGATATATTATTGTATGTTAGAATGTTATGGAATTTTACTCAGCTGTTCATTTGTTTCATTACAAACACAAGTTTTGAAGCTTTTTCTACTTCTAATCTATTTGTCCCAAAACATTAAATAAAAAAAATTCTAGATAAAATTTTAAATTCAGGCTTCAAGGTGCATTGAGTCACCATCAGGACTACCTGTGCGCCGAATTTCATGACTGTAAGTGTGATAGATTCGTCTGGACATTGCGCACAAGTTTGCAAACATTGCCTTTTATAAGTATAGATCATAGTTTAAAATGCACTATGTAGATGTCTGTATATCTTTTGGAGCATTTATATGCATTACTTAATTATCTTACACTGGAACATTATTGCAATATAAAAATTTGTTGTCCCCAACACTATTTAGTTTTCTCCAATATTAAAATGAAACTCGCTGCATTTTACAATGTTCTTTCTTTGTGAACATGATCCTTTCACAATATTTATTTTATTTTATAAAAAAGGGAATCTCTCATACTTTGCATTTTATTGTGTTGCTCATTAGAGATTTATTTAACCCTTTGCTCGAAGTGTGCCAGTTAATTAATTTCACTCGCTTCTCAACCGTTCAATTCAACTATAAATGGAAAATAATAGGTTTAGGATAGGGCTAATAGTACTCCTTTTAGAATGTATATGGCAGTCTTATGAAATTTTGTTTCAGAATAGGAATTATTAGAGATAAAGTTTGGGAAAATTCCTTGACTCAGAGATAAGAAATTTTTTAGTTCTGGACGTTTAAAAATTTTAGCAAAATAACTCGAAAATTTTGCTCCAATATTCTTGAAGTTTTAATTTATAATTTTCTGTAAGATTCAACAATAATTTTCGAGTGTATCAAGGTGGCTTTATCTAAGGGGGTTCTCATGAGGAGGTGACCCTTTCGGGTCACCCCCCCCCCCCTCCTGGAATGAAGCAAGTTTTTTTTAAAAACATTTTTTTGTAGATTCTATGTCTAGACAAACTAAACCCATTCATGATGTTTTCTCATCATATTTCAAAAAAATTATTGGCTTGCGCCGCAAAGGGTTAAAATCTAATTTGCTTGCATTCTCAAAAATAAAGATATGGAAAGTACTCTAGTTACATCAATTCGATGAAATATTTTTTTATGTTCTATATATTCTTTCTTTAAATATACATTTAAAAATATTTTAAAATCACTACTTAAAGATACAAGAACAATTTTATTTCTTTAAAGCAGATTAACTTGATATTTAAAATAAAGTGATTTAAATCAGTGATTTTTTTAAAAAAAATCAGTTGATTTAAATCGCGATTTAAATCAGTGATTTTAATCAACTGATTTAAATCACCGCAACCCTGATTAAGTGGCTTAAGCAGCACATTCTATTTGGGTTTGTGCTGTGAGTTTCCCCATGTGCTTTCAGTGTATTCCATTGTTTTGAATAATTTTTGTAGAAAGATAGATTCAGCATGTACCAACTTATTTTATTGTAAACCTAAAAATGTATCCTCTTTTTCTGAAACTCATAAATTGAAATAAAGCTGTTGTATTTTAGATATATACTCACACGTAGTGTTTGGGTCTCACCCTGCTTCATTCTGACTTCAATGAATTCAATATTCATAGGATGTGTCAATATTTCTTTATAAATTTGCATTTTACTAACTGTTACAGAACTATAAATAAGATAATCATAAAAAAATGGAAATTTCGGTTGTCCTTTCCACCATTTATTTTTCACATGTCTATTACACTTAAGAATTGTGATATTAATCGTGGTATTTCTAAAATATAAGGTAAACTGGAATAATTATTTTAATTTTCTCAATCTCATAATATCTTATGAAAGTTTTCATATATGTGAAACATGCTTTTATTTTTTGAAATAAAGTCAACTATTTCAAATTCCTAAAATTCTACATTAACGTTTACTGAATGCATTCTGGAATGTTTGTTTTTATGCTATTGACTTTGAGGATTGATAAATTGTTTTAATACAAATGCTTGGTGTGACAATTGTATTATCTCACAGATATATATTTTTCTAAATGCATCACTATTGTCTCTCACTGCCAATAATAATTACACTGGAAGAACAAAATATTTATTGTGACTATACATGCACTTATCTAATTGAAGTATGCTGATTTGAAATCTGAAGTTCATTTTTATTGTAAGATCTAGATTTTTTTAATAAAATACCATTTTTATTTATTGAATTCATAAGTTTACAGTAACATGTGCACTGTTATTGGCACTATGCAAGCAAGAATTTGTGCTTCTACCTTTGCATTTGAAGACTTTATGAGCCGATCTCTTTTGATACTTGTTCGAGCGACCTTGGTAGCACTCTTCCATCATTTTGAAATCTTGATGAAAATGCTCTCTGTCCATCACTTGTAGCCCTAAGATTCTTGGGGAATCTATCAAACAAGAAATAGAATTTTACACTCATGTTGCACCTGAGCTTACGAAATGTCAACAGCATTCTAGTAGCCATAATCTCACAGTTATCCGCTTTTCTGTTACCAAGAAAATTTTGTATAATTGTTTTAAAAGACAGCCATGCTGACTTCTCCTTTTTGTTATTCTTCCTGCCAGATTCATAATCATGCACAAGGTCACGAATCTGAGGTCCACCAAACACTCCTGCCTTGATCTTCTTTAGAAACAAAAGCAGGAAAAGAAAAAAAAAATATGTATTGAAAACATTCAACATCAGCATTCAATGCCTCGACAAAAATGCCTTGGTTTCATCAAGCCAAACTTGACGTGAAGTGGAGGAACAATGATTGGCTCTCGGCTGACAGTTGGGTCACTCGAAAGTTTTGGTATGCCTGCTTCCGGAGTTTCATTGATAGGCCACTTCTCCTTTGTCCAGTGTTTCTCTCGAGGTTGGTCACATGCAAAGATACTTTCTTTTGGCCAAGGAAAATCATTTTCAGGTCTACACAAATGATCTAATTATGCTCATAATATTTCATTAAGTTAATGACCACTTTAATGTCACCATGTGTTTCTCCCAAATAACCAACTGGTACCATGCATAATGATCATTAAGCATTAGTACAAATTTTAGACTGCGTGTACTGCTATCCAAAAATAGCCGTTACTGTGCTGGACTACAGAAGGTGGCACCTAATTTTCCGAGAAGACCTCAGATATTGTGGCAGTAAACAAACTGCTCATTTTCTGAAAAGAAGGCCAGACAAGTCCTGATCCCTTTTTTGGAAAAAAAACTTTTATAGAGGATTTAAGTAGACTCTTCATGTAGCCTGGAGGCTATTACCTCAGCTGCTTTTTTGAAAAGGGTCAAATCACATCCCAGGTCATTGAATTCTGCTTGACTAAATTGCTGACTGGTTTTTGACTTCTGGCTGTTAAATCTGGAATCTTGAGATGTTGAAATCATTTCTTCTGAAAGTGAAACCACAGACACCATGCTTTTACTGATCTTGCTCAGTGTTTTCAACTTCAAATGAGCCAAAACCATTAAACATTGTAATTGGATGTTTCTCAGTGTGTGGAATTGATCGAACAGCGGATGAATAGCAGAACCTGTGCTGATTTTTTTTTTTGGCCGATGGTCTTTGTGTTGACTTGGCAAAAATACAGTTAATTGTATGATCTGTGGGTTCTCACCAAACCCTCAGAATTCTGAAAGACAAACCCTTTCGTTTCCATTTTGTCCAATAATGAATTCCTCATAATTATGACACACAATATGAAGCACTTCTTGTCTTGGTCTTCAAGTGGAATTTCAAATTAGGCTTTTATAAGCATGCTTCAGAAAACATTGAAATATTGCGCCTTTAACGAATAAGTATGTAGCTACCACATAAGCATAGCAGAATACATTAAGACTATTGAAGCATCTACATCTGCTATGACAGAATGCATGGATCCATGCCCCATGGATGGGGTTCCCAACCTTTTCTCCATCGCATACCCCTTGATTAGTCTTTTTATTTTCGCATACCCTCTACTATTATATCTATCCCCCCCCCCCTGTCAACCATCCGTCTATGCAAAGAAGTTTTTATCAACAATGTTAAGGGCTTATGTTAGCTTTAGAATCAAATGACTCGAATTAATGTCATTTGTTGGACTTGTTTTTGATGTCACATTTATTCCATTTTTACAATAGTATTAGCTCAATGCCAAAACAAATGAAATCAGTATTGTAATAATTTTGTCATAAACTTATGTCAGCTAAAACTTATGCTTCGTTATAATCAACTATTCAAGTGGAAGAAAATTTCAATGCAATCCTTGTGCTTGTCTCATGGAGCTGAGTTTTATAAATTTGGGTTCAAATAAACACAGATATAATTTCATGTCTGCAGCTGCTTCAAGCTTATTGCAGCATTTATTCTTAATATACTCATAAAAATGAAAGGTATTAAATATTTTATTGTTTTACCACTGAGTTATTTTACTCTTCTTTCACTGCTACCCAGAAGCCAATCGGATTTCATTTTTAAATTCAGATATTAACCCCTTAAGAGTTGCATTTTCTTTGCTGCATAATAAGATGACCCCTCCTGTTTTGGAAAGGGGCTATCGTTTGCATTCATCTAAGAAGGCATAGAATACTTGAGATGCTTATGGATTCGACTTAATTTTTGTGTCAAATTATAAAGCTAATTAAGGATTAAATTTTAGTTTATGCTAGCAATACTCGCACGGCGTTGCCCGTGGTGTTATGACTTCAACAAAATGAAAAATAAAGTCCACATACAATTACATAAATGACAGTTATGAGAACGAAATCAAAACAGAAAAATATATATTATTGATTTGGCCGACTTCTTTTTCCTCCCGACAATGACGTTTACCCGTGGCATCAGGGCTTAAACAAAATATAAAAAACGCCCGCAGACAGTTACAAAAATGAAAGTTTTGAAAACGAAATCAAAATTGCCTGCTTCTTTTTCCTTTCGATAATGACATTTAAAACTGTTGGAAAACAGTACCGAGTACGTTAATCCAAAACAATATAAAAAAATTACAAAGTGAAATTCATTACACCGCAAACAAAGTATGTGAGGCAAAGAAATATATTAAGACACACTTAAAAATAATAATCGGTCATTGAGAAAATAAATCATCTCGGCGTAGAACGCGAAAGTAATGACGTCATCTGCCGCGAGAAAGGTGACGTCCGATCGGATTGTAGGAAATGCATGCTGGGAGCTGAAAATAACCGTGGATCGAAAGCTCCGATTCGGTCTGCGAGAGAAAATGTTTGAACTGATCAATAAAAAAATTCGTAGAAAATCGAATATATATATATATTGACTGTTCTTGTTTTGAAATAGGGATAAATATTCTGGTTGTTACCTCAAGAAAATTGAAAATGGTAGCGTTATTAGAACGTCGAATGCGAGAAAATAAAAATTGAATGTTAACAATGTAAAGGAAAAGCGACCATTTTTCAAAAACTTCTCAAAATTCAGTAAATTACGTTGGAAATTCAAAACAAACTTCATTAGAACGAAAATCGTTTGCTCTTTTCGATGGTGTATCTATTTTTTTCGTAAAATTATCCGAAACCATGCTATTGAGAAATTAGTGCGAAAAATTATCTAAAATAACACAAAACATTAAATAAAAAATTTTCTAGATTAAATTTTAAAATTCCGGCTTCGAGGTGCATTGAGTCACAATTAAGACAACCTGTGTGCCAAATTTCAAGGTTGTAAGTGCGATAGATTCGTCTGGACATCGCACGCAGGCACACAAAAAATGCCTTTTATAAGTATAGAAGCCTAAAAATGCGATAATTCGATGCACGTCAATATGACGGGAGGGACGGTTAAGGGGTTAAAAAGGAATCAGTCGAAAGATCAATTAATTCTTGTTTTTCAGAAATTGTTGATTTTTCTGCCTTTTGAAAAAGTACTTGATTTAATGATTGATTTAAAATCCACATATCTACATCAATGCGCTTCGGAAAATATTGTCTGAATGACTTTAGCCATTTTAAATGTCCTAATATACTAGCCTTTACTTGTTTTGATAATTTAAATTCGTTTTCGTATGAAAAAAAGAAAGTGAAGTATCTGAAAAACTTCATACTAGGTGTTTTTTTTCATACAAGATTCCCCCAAATACAGTTTCTTAATCATAAACTCGATTTTGTCAGCAACCATAATGATGGTTATGGAATCGGTGGCGAATCCAGGATTTGGGTCGGGGGGGGGGGCGGGCTGAGGTCATAAAAATTTTGCATCGCCGTGACAAGTGTCAAACCTCATGGCTTATGTAAACCAGAACACTTTAACTTTACAGGCTGTACTCATCTGACAATAAGAATTATAAAGAACAATACAATACTTTCGATAATTTAATACAAAATATACAATGAACTAACTAGCCAAAAAAATGTCTCCGACCGCGTCATTGCTACAAGTACAAGTGGAATGACTAGAAAAGTAGGAAAATTTTCGAACCTGTCAAGACAGAAAGCTATGTTGTCACTTGTAGTGATTTTAAATAAAATCCAAGAATTCTGACTTAGCTCTGGGGGGTGCAGTCCGATATCCCCCCCCCTGGATTCGCCAACTGTATGGAATAGTTCTATAATCTTAAATTAAGTTTATTTATTTATGAAAAAATGTCAGATAAGTACGCAGGCTTCTTCAACCATTCACTTTCATAAAATTAACGTAAAGCGGTGATTTTCAAAAAACATCTGAACTTCATGTCTCGGTTCAAACATTCTTGTGAGTACATTTCCTCTTGAAAGCCACCTAACTTCTGTGTGCAAAAGTAATGTAGTATGTAGGCTGCCCATGCCTTCACACAAATATATGAACAATCGGGTGTTAGTTGAATTAGCCTTAATGGAATTCGTAAATTTGACAGATTGATTTAATGAATATGGCAAGGGTTTGGCTGCGAAACTTTGCCTGTGGATACAGCAATGGCTCCAAGCTACATGGAGAGCCACTACTTTGATACAGCCACGTAAACCTTTACAAAAGCCAAGACATAGATTTTCCACTATCTGTGGAAACACCACAGCACTTGGTCCAATCTATTTCGTTTTCACAGAAATAACTCTGAATGAGAATAAATATGCCCTCGCCAGCACATTTTTTTTAGTGAGAGAATAACGCAGTAACACACTTTCTTCAAGGTCGTTAATATTCAAATATCTTGCAATAACAAGAAAAATTGACAGACTAGAAACATCAGTGCTTTCATCCACCAGTAATCAGAAAAAGGGGTTCTTTTTATTCCTTCAATTATAGTAGAACAATGTCACCAGGCATATTCTTAATTCTCCGAGAAATTGTGTTGTTTGACAAGGGAATATTTTTTTTTAATTTTTGGACATAATCTTCACAGAACATGTATTGGACAGCATCCTTGATACATAGAAATACCAAATTTTCAGCGATAGTATGATTTTTTTCCACTTAGAAGCAATATGATAACTTATTCTTTCCGATGCTTCAATCGCATTCTCATTTGCTTTGTGGATACCAAACAGGAGGTTAAATTAGGGCTGTTCGATAGTCGTTGGAAAAAGCTATTATTTCTTTGTTCTTAAGTTGGATGTTTTGTTTCTAAATACTGCATTAGTGAAGATGGTTTCATACTGCCATTTGACATCTCTCCACAAACAATGCTCAGTGGTTTTGGACAATATTCACCTCCCGTGACGGAAAATCCATATTGTAAGCATTCGTTAGAATATTTTCTCTTCGGAGGCACACTAATATTTTGAGTTCACAGTGTTTCCTTTCATCATGGTTGATACACAGTTATCTCTATAGCTACCAAATTAGAGGTTTAAATTTCAATTCTATTTGCCATTCCTTTAAGAGTTCCAATCTTCAACCACTTGTCTATTTTGAGAAATAAAACAGTATCGAAATAAATTCCTTCTAAAGATAAGCACTTCAAATTCAGCACTCATAAAAAAGAAAGTTTGATTTATAATTAGATTCGTCATTCATTATGCATCCAATCAAGCAATTAACGATGCCCGCGTTTAATCGTGTTTTAAGTAAAAACGTCAGAACAAGAAGCTTTGAGAGGATCCCGGATACTTCTCGATAAGCCAAAACTAGAAGAAGAAAAATAAAAAGCATGGGGAGAGTGGCCAACAATGAGACACTGTACACAATGAGACAAAGTTCGTAGCATATTTGAATCTGGCAGTACAACATTAACACCCCTACGGCGAAACTGCGAATAGTATCTGCATTTGTCATTCAATTTTGGTTAGTGTGGTGCCGTTTTCTGCGATCATATTTACAAAAAACTGTTTTTTTTCAGGTAAGAAAAGTGAATTTTATTATTTTTTTTATTACTTTTTAACATTTTTCATTCAATAGTTGAAAAATAATTAGTGGTAACATGATATTCATTGGTATTTAAGAAACAAATCGGTGCAATATTGTATCTCCCAGCCTATAACTGGCAAGATGGCCGCTGTGTAAATTCTGCCACAGCAACTTGTACACAATGAGACAAAAGTGGTGGGTCAACAATGATACTTGTCTCATTGTGTGCAATCATAAATTAATAGATTCCTTTTTTAATATGAGATGTCATTTTACTCTATCTTGCATATCAAAAAAATTTTATAGATTAATGGTGACAAAGTAAGTGATTTTCTTTGCTATTTAAACTGTTGCGCTGATAACAGTTGCAAAAATGTGTTTTTATTATTAAATATCTCAAAAAGAAAAGAAGATAATATTTTGGTCTGTCTGTTTTTTTAGTTACCAATTCTTTGTTTCTCTGAAATTTCCTTCTGTTTAAATCATTTTTGTAGATTCAAAAGATTTCTTTTTTTAATAAAATGGTTTTTTTTAAAAAAAATTTAGTAATAAATTTAACTCTCCCGAAAATGTTAACAGATAGGATCCCTGAGTTGGGAGTATATTAGCATATTCCAAAAAGTATAAAATAAAATAAAGAAATTTCAAAAATTAGATTTCTTGTGTGCTGGGGCGTAGATACCGCGGATGTTTTTCGGGGGCCCTAATTTCTTTTCAATGGCATTTTTGAGGTGGCAAACAAAGTAGGCAAGACAGAAAAAAATTAACATTTTATCATGTATTTTCAAAGTTATAGGTACTATGATATAATACTATATGTTTTCTTTATTTCTATAAACGAGATGCCTCCTAAACCGACCCGGAAGACCAATCGAGGATTGGTTAGTGAGAGCTGCGATAGATATGGTGCTGAAGGATGGTGTCCATCTTCGGGAAGCTGCCTAGCGCTTTGATGGCATGTCATTTCGAACTCGGTTTAGATATGTGAAGAAGAAGAGGGAAAATGATTACTTTTTTCTAATCTGCTTATGGCACCAAAATATGATGTAAGGAAAATGTTTTCCTCTGATCAAGAAAAAGAATTTGCAACTTACATGATTAAGTGTCCCCAAATGTGTTACGGCAAATCTACCAAAGACTTTCGAAGGTTAGCTTTTCAAATGGCCCCAAAAAATCGCATCTCAGTTCCGCCATCTTGGGAAGAAAAACACGAAGCAGGTGTTGATTGGTTACGTGGATTTTTCATATTTCCATACGACAACCAGAAGGTTGTAGCCTTTCACGAGCGACGGCCTTTAACAAGCATAATGTGATGATGTTCTTTGACAATTTGGAGGGCGCATTGAAGCGATTTTCTGGTGGAAGTAGAATATGAAATATAGGACGAAACCGGCAATACGACTGTTGTAAAGTGAAGCGAAATGTAACCGCCACCAGGCGGCGATGTTGTGACGTCATCCTGCGAGCTGACTGATATAATGAGAACTACTTGTGATCTCGGCGTTTTTGTGCGTTTTATGCGTATCTCTGTGATTGTATCGTCCATTGTCAATAAACGTATGTGTCTGAAAGGCTTTTAGTCTTATTTGGCCAAAGTACCCAGCATCTGGTAGATGCAAGCCCCATAAGATTTTTGAACTTCGATTCTATGTTAAATGGTTTTCGAACAACGACTGTGCAAAGGCCGAAAACAATAGCTCAGAAGGGTTTTAAACAAATTGGGAAAGTTACTAGCGCTGACAGAGGATCTCTTGTAACCACTTGTTGTATTATAATTGCTGGTGGAAATACAATTCCTCCTGCCATGGTCTTCCCAAGGAGAAACTTCAAAGCACATATGCTCGCTGGAGTTGTTCCTGGAACTCTTGGACTAGCTTACCCTTTTTGTACTGGTTATGGAGAATTTTGTAAAACATTCACATTCTTTAAAAGAAAATCCAACAATTTTAATACTCGATAATCACGAGAGCCACCTTTCTATCAGAACTCTAGATATCGCCAAAAACAACGGCGTTATAATGATAACCCTGCACCTCATTGAAGTAATAAGATGCAGCCCCTAGATGGATCAGTATTTGCACCATCTAAATCATTTTACAGCGCTGCTATAGATTCTTGGCTATTACGAAATCCCGGACAAACTGTTTTAATTTATGAACTCGCAAGCTTTGTAAGACAAGCTCATGACCAAGCTATGACACCTATGAATATTTTATCTGGGTTCAGAAACACAGGCATTTTCCTC
This sequence comes from Araneus ventricosus, assembly GCA_013235015.1. Taxonomy (NCBI): domain Eukaryota; kingdom Metazoa; phylum Arthropoda; class Arachnida; order Araneae; family Araneidae; genus Araneus; species Araneus ventricosus. The sequence goes on along the minus strand of BGPR01000191.1, from coordinate 1,017,127 downwards.
TTCAACGGAACATTTTTTCTGAAGCCGATTTTCTCATTAGCGCAGTTACAGACCAACCATTTGTTGAAGGAAACAACGAATGTGGAAATTCAAATGATCAGGCAATCCTGGAGAAGCACAATGAACCTGCCAAAGACTTGGCTGATAGTTTAGGATGTGACAGTGGAGCAACTACTTCAAAGGCACTGTGTTTTTCAATAAACTCTGACGTGTTTCTTGGATTTCCTAAAGCGACAGAAAAAGAAAAAAAGAAAACGAACAAACGAAAGAAAGGAAAGAGCATGATTGCTACGGAAACACCCATGAAAGACGAAACAGCACAATTTTTGGCAGAATCAGTTTAAAAAAATCTAATCCTTTTCCTAAAAAGAGAAAATTATTTGAAGATTTGGTTTCATCAGACGAAGATACGAACATTGATGAGAGAGCCATTGTTTGCGATGAGTCGGACGATGATATTTTGCCCATTACGCTTATACGGTCTGATGATTTTGAAGAACTGGACAGAAGTCCAGAACAAGGAGATTATGTTTTAGTGAAATTACGTGCAAAGAAAGCTATCTTTTACATTGTAAAGGTTATTGAAGGCAAAGACTGTGATGGGGACTTTGTAGTGAGTTTCTTGATGAAAAGAAATAAGATTGTCGGAAAATTTGTACAGCCTAATGTTCGCGATGTGGCATCCGTGCCAGAAAAGTACATAAAGATGATATTACCCCAGCCTGTAACGTTAGGTTTTACTAAACGACAAAAATCACTCATTTCATTTGAAGTCGATTTTCGGTTCATTAATATTAAATGATTGTACCACAATGGGGAACTTCAGCATTTTTTTTTTATTTTTTAAATGATTTAAAATGCTTCGAAACGAACATTAACATTTAAAAAAAATTCTAGACAGTTTTGTTTTTTTAAAATTTGTAATCAAAGTTCGCCTCTCAGAAAACGCGGGAAAAACGAACCATTTTGGCGCGAAACGGGCCTGACGTCAAAGTTGCCTGACAGGGGAGACACATGCTTCCTTCCCGTTCGCTCTCTATAGAGATTCTCTTTTTTTCTATATTTTCCGACTATCGCATCAGATAAAATAATGTTGGCAAGATGCAAGCATTGTATTATTCCTAAATGTAATAATACAACTGCAATGGCACCCGATAAATTATTTATCGATGTGCCAAGAAATTACGTTATTCGCAAAAAGTAGTGTAAATCGATGAAGAGAGATCCGAAGCTTAATCTGGAATTATCAGCAAGCAGCATTCGTCATGTCTGTGGAGATCATTTTGATGTGAGCTATTAATCTATATTATATCTTAAAATTGTATATCATGAAGCACAGTAAATTCAGAATTCGATATCTTTTTTTGTTTTGAAACGAAGTATAAAGTGAGGTTAGCAGCCAAAAAAAAAAAGGGTATTTTAAAGCAAATAGTTAAATTTAATTTGTTTTTTCCCGTTTGATTATATGGAATTTATTTTTTTACCCTTTGAGGGGCAATTAAAAATATAGAAGATCCCACCTTCTTTAAGATTCTTTTTTTAAAACAAACTCGTTATTTTATTGCATAAATTTTTTCAATGGATATTCGAATGTTTATATTTTTTAAAAAAATTACAGTACTATTGAAAATTAATAAGAATATCTTAAAAATTAATTTAAATTCAGGACTTTTTCGATAATGAAATTCGTTCTCATTTGTAGTTCAACAAAATAATTCGCAGAATTAATTTTTGATGCAAAATAAATCCTATATATTCAATGAATGCATTAATATCAAAATTAATCTTCAAAAAGTTAGTTAAAGAAGTATAAGGTGAGGTTAGCAGGAAAAAAGAAATAGATATTTTAAAGCAAATAATTAAATTTATTTGTTTTTCCCTCTATTATCTCCCTTTTTTTGATTACATGGAATTTACATTTTAAGAAACCATTGATACCCTATAACAATATCAGGAAGCACTGTAAAGAAGAGCCTTGAATTTCAAATTTGTTCTGTTTTTTATATAAGTATAAGATGAGGTAAAACGCATAAGTACCTGTATGAGCTCGTATTGAAAGATTACGTGGTAGCCACGTGTAGTTTTAAGGTTCTATTGTTGATTAAGGTTTATAAATAGATTTAATATTGTTTCTATTTTGGCACCGATTTTAAAAAGAAAATTATTTTGTATTTTTGAAACTACGGTTTTCTGTAATTTTTTAAAAGTTTATTTTTATTTATTCACATGAAAAGTTAAGCGCGGACACATACATGAAAACGTAGCTGGCCTTGAGCGGTTTCCTGCTTTTTTTGTTTATGCTGATTCATCCACACGGGGATAGCGATGATTTAATAGCATTAGTAGAATTAATTTATTTCTTCATTTTCAGTGGATTTTTTTATGGGAGTTTAAAGATTTAATTTCTTTTTTTTTATGCCGAATTCGGTTAACATTAAAACGAAGTTAAGCTAGAATTAATTTTGTTTCATCGGTTCTGTTTTTCACATGCTTTTTTTTATTTTTTAAGCACTCTGTCTACAAATTAGTATACACACCATGGGATACTGTTTGGATTCTGAGTTATGACAGGTTTTTTTTAGCTAAGATCAGCATTTTATTTTATTTTTTGTTTTATGTTGTTTCATTAAGGAGGATTATAAGACAAAAAAAGAAGAAATCTTACCGTTGTGTTTTTATTCCTCGTATCTCAGCCATCATAAAATCGGAATTTTTCTTGAAATACATTGCCATTATGTAAATTATTGGCAAATTATCCGATTTACCTTGTACAAAACCAATATCCATTGTGAAATTGAACGTTGAATAGTAGAAAAGCCAAAAACTTCACTTTTAAAATGTTAGCTGGTACAAACGCCTTGATTCAAAGCAGGGCACAAAAGTAGCGCAAGAGAAGTATGCGAAGGAAGGCAACTATGACGTCAAAATCTACTCGGCTAATGAGCGTGCGTTTCGGATTCCATCAGGATTCTTGCTATTTCAGTGCATCTTTCGCTCTCAATATTTAAATAAATAAATTTTTTTGTAAAATTTCACTTGCATATTTAAAATTATAATGATTTTTTCTACAAATACGGATGGCTTTCACGTGTTTTTAAAAAATGCTGAAGTTCCCCATTTGAGTTACTTAGTTTCTTATTCCATTTCGAAATTTTTAGCCTTTTGCATTGCTAAATGTCATATCTGTAGAATTTTTCTTTATTAATTAAATATTTTGATAATGTAAATTGCGTCTCATTGTACCCCATATATGGGGTACAATGAGACAAATTTACTATGTGTAAAAAAATATTTTTATAGCTCAAAAGCTAAGTGGTACTTCAATAAACTGTACATCCTAAAATACTACAGTCGACGCTCGTTATAACGACCCTCTGCGTCCTACAGCAAAAGGTCTTTATAACGAGTGGTCGTTATAGTGGATATAATTAAAAACTGTACACATGCACGCTCAGCAGTTCCATATAAATAGGCGATTATTAAAGAGATTCCAACTAAATACTCAACTTATTTTTTTATCATTGGTATTAAAAATAAAATTTTATCAATTAAAAATATATTTCTAAAACAGATTTTAAAGTAGAAAATAAAGGGTGTTATATACTTACAAAATATTTATTTTCTAAAGAAAAAATCAGAAATAGTTGTTTGTCTTTTCTGCATATGTGCTTTTTGCAAAACATAATTTTCCATTTCAGTTAAAGTTGATAAATAATGTTCTGCCTTTCAAAAAAACATTTTAAAGTTTCAATAGCACTTTAAACATTTTTTTAAATTTTTTATTCTAGGCTAATCTAATTTCCGCGCTGTGGCGAATGGTAATTCCCCCCCTCCTCAGTCAAAGTTGAACTGTAACACTGAAGACTCAACATCTACGGAGCTTGGCAATACAATAATCAAGGTCATTTGCGTTTAGAAACATGTTCTTTTTGGAAAAATATCGGGAAGAGTGTTCGCTGAATTCGGACGTTGTATTGGGATTAGACGACACTGGACGGTCGTTATGCCGGAAGTAAAATAATATAGCGCATAGGGGAACACAGTTGGGGATTTTATCACCGGTCGTTATAATGGAATGGTCTTTATAATGTGTGGTTGTTATAACGAGCATCGACTGTATAAAAATGTGCCTATCTTTTTAAAGAAATTTTAGCTGCCATGGTGTGGGAGCTAAAAATAAAAAATAAAATTTTTGTCTCATTGTGGACCACCCTCCCCTAAATCAATGGCGCTTAGTGAAGCTACAGCTTTTGTGGAGACATGGACGATTAATGCAAAATCGTACAATATGTTTGGTGGTGGGCTGGTGAAAATCAAATATGATTCATTACCAGGTTTCCTTTTACTTTCCTTTTTCTCATTTCAAGAGTTTTGCTTTAGGTTGCTAGGAGCAAGGAAAGTTGTGCAATTGCACAGCTTTCATATTTTCTTTTCACACGAACTTGGGGAAACAAAATTCTGTAACATTTTTAATCCCTTAATATTTTTTTTTGTTTCCGCCAGTACCAACTTTGATTTTTTTACCCCCAACTGGTCTTGTGTATGCGTACCACAGGTTGGGAGCCTCTGTACTAGAAGAAGTCATCGATCAGATCTTAAATGAAATCCGCGAAATGCACTTATCTACTCAGCTGAAAACTAATACCGAATATAACACTAGAGCGAATATGTCCCAAGCAACTGAAATGTATTTGTGGCCGCCTTCTTGACGCCACACGCTTCAGGTTAGACAGGTGGTGATCTAGAGGCCACTAAAGCAGGGGTTCCCAACCCTTTTTCCCTCCCATACTCCTTGATTATTCTTTTTGTTTTCGCCTACCCTCCTACTCTCATATCCACCATCCGTCTATGCAAAGAAGTTTTTATCAATAATGTTAAAGTTAGCTTAAGAATGAAATGACTCGAATTAATAACATCTGCAAAACTTATTTTTTATATTACATTTTATTTCATTTTTAGAATAGTATTAGCTCAACGCCAAAGCAAATGAAACCAGTATTGCAACTATTTCGTTTGAACTTATAAGGTTAGCTAAAAGTTACACTTCGTACTAATCAACTATTCAAGTGGTATGTTATTAAATAGCAAGTATTCTCTAACTTATTTTAATCCCTTAGTATTATTGTTTCCGCCATTAACAACTTTGATTTTGCATACCCCCAAATAGTCCTTCACGTACCCCCGGGGGTACGCGTACCACAGGCAGGTGCGGATTTAGCCTTTGAATCGCTCCCTGCAAAAGAAAAAATTGCGCCCCTATGGAACTATAATGTAAGCATTCTGAAAAAAGCTATATGGTCTTTTTCCATTTTTTTAGCGAACGTCCAAAATACAACTGTGTAACTCAATAAAAAGGGTGGCGCCAGAGGGGTACCGGGGAGGGTCAAGGCCCCCTGTCGGGGATACTATGCTCCCCGTCAGGGCAAATTTTTGTACTCCGTTCACGAAAGGGGCTATTCAACTAGTAGATAAATATAGATCTGTCGAAAATTTGAGAGGGTCATCATCACACCTCCCCTTGTGCAGAAGGTCATGCAGACCCTGTCGGGGAGGCCCTACACCCCGTCGGGCAAACCGTGACTCCTGCTCAGTAATTGACACAAATACTTATAATAAAATTTAACTTAAAATACTTCATTTAAATAAACAGTTAGCAGGAGTTTAATTCAGGAGAATATATTTTTTACGTACTTTTAGTTCAGAGAATTCTCTAATTAATTCAGAAACATCTAAACTGTTATCAGTTCATGCTCAATGCCTAATATCGCGAGGTCTGATAATCTTTCCTTGATATGTTGTTGTTCTTGATTATTTTTAGTTTGGAAAAACTACGCTTCCCGGATGCAACACTTATTAGAAGAGTCAGTAAAATTCTTAGAGCAATGCTGAAGTTTGGAGCAAAATTCATTTTCGCTAGCAATTTCAAAACTTCCAAAGGTGGTAAATCCTTTTTCGATAGAGAAAACACCACTGATATTTATATCCGATGATTCTCCATCTTTTAAAATGGTTTCCAAATCTTTGCAATTGGCCAAAATTACAGAAGAACTAACATCTTTTAGTTCATATATATGATATAAAAAAACCGAAGTAACTGCTGTGGTGTTGCAGCTGAGAAAATCTTTGTTCTAAAGAATTGATTGCGGTGTCAACCTGGTGGTAAAAGAATTCAGTTTTGTATTTTTCCTGTGTATCGATTATGGGCTGATCCTGATTTTCATATTCAAATTGTCTTTTTCGCAGACGAACTCGATGTCTAGGTATTGATCTAAAATTTTTCTTTGCATCTATTTCAGATGCCCTTTCGCCAGCATCTACAAGGATGGCATTAAAGTGGTTATCCGATCTCAAATTCCTAAAAAAAGGATGGGAAAGATTATATAATAGATTACTGGAGTAGTGCCTTGAAAGTTTTGTGGTCATTAATACAAAAAAAAAAGATTTTGTTTTATAGAATTTTTTCAGAATATTTTAACATAGGACTACGTTCCTCCCATTGGGGTCTCAGGAAAGAAATTGATTTACACTCTAAAACGCCACAAAACTTGGTATGGGGGATCCTCTATATCTCGGCAATTTCATATGTTAAAAACATAACTAATATCTTATTTTAGAGATAACAACAGAAGTTACAAAAAAAAAAAAAATGAAAATCGGAGTTGTAGTTCACTGCTGAGTCGCTAAGTTGTGCAAAAATACAGATGAATTGGTGGCATGATTCTCTATATCTCGGTAACTACATATGTTAAAAACATAACTAATGTCTTCTTGTAGAGATAAAGGGTAACAACAGAAGTTACAAAAAAAAACCTTACTTAAAATTAAAAACTTACTTAAACTTATAAACTTACGAGAAGCTTCGTGAAACAAAAGAGTCACGCGAGTAAAGTAGTCCTACGCCTTTAACATCAGCGGCTGTTTGAAAAGACAGCCTCCCGTCATTTTTCTAATTAATTCAGAAACTCCGTCGAGATTTGTTTCCTCATTTTGTTCAGGTTTTTACTCCGTGCTGGGTCAGGGACTAACGGATTGTTCGTCCGGCCCTGCCACAGGTTGGGAACCTGTGCACTAGAGTAAGCAATAAACGGGTCTATATTCTCGTACCCCGGTTGGGTTGGGAGCGTTTCGCCTTTCGACCGCGGGACGTTAATGGCTTTTTCTCGACCGAAAGAAGGGGTCTGATTCTCGAACCTCGGTCGTTTCGAACATCTCGCTTTACGCTAGGAAGTGACTTATTTCTGCTGCGCGCTCAGCAAATCAAGCGATCGTCTGCGATATTTTTGTTTATAGTTTCAGATTCAGTTCGAGTTTTGAATCGCCAAAGGAACTATGGAGAAGCGTACATTTGCTTCCCAATTCGAAATTATGCTGGATTATTTTGAAAAATATGCACAAATTTTAAGTGGGGAAGTTGATCGCATCTTTTCAAAAGACACCAACGGTAAGAGGTGGGAAGATTTAACTTCTGCTCTTATAAGATGCATTATAATGCATCTTTCTTGCTTTCATAAGTCCATTGTTAAGGGGGGGGGGTTAAACCATTTATCTTTTACAAAATATACATTTATAATAATATTATACATTTATAGAACATAAATTGCAGTCTTTTTTTCAATATATTGATGTAATTTTACCAGTTTTCTAGAGAGAGGAAAAGTAATAAACTTTTTTCCATGCCAATTATTTTAACATGAATAAATCTTATAAATTAATATTACAAACCATTTGTTTATTTTTCCAATTCCATAAGAAAATAAAACAAGGAAAAAAGTTATTAAATTCAGCAAGTTTTCACAACATTAAAAAAATTACATCTTTATCAAGGAACAAGATAAATTCTTTTATTGTCAGATTTTGCAATTACTTTGTAAATATTTGACTAATTTCTTTGAATTAAAACCTAAATAAAAAAAATTGTAATGATATATACGGAATAAGGAAAGTCATTCCACACTCAATGTTAAAAAAAATGTTAAAATGTTACCCTAATTTAATTTAATAATTTAATTTAATAAGAAAATATTAAGTAATTAAATCTTTAAATGTAATTGATCTTAGCTAATTATCAAATATCATTATTGACTATCTTGATGGAGTAGTAAAAGATTTAACTACTTTTAAAGGTTTAATTTTAGATTGTCGTATTAAATTATTAGATTAAATTATTTAAATTCGATAAAAGATTTAACTACTTTTAAAAAATCTAAATTAATTGATAAATTCTTCTTCAGATTGGTCAAATGGATTACATTTATCCCGATAAACCCTTTCAAAACACAATTAACGTCTTAGCAGCCTCCATTTTAAACGAAAATTTGATAAGTTCTGATATCGAAACAACACTTCTCGCTAGCGAATAGCGTTTACGCCAGGTACAGAGCTGGCGAGAAATCGGAGTCCTTTTGTCGACCGAGCGAGATCCCAACTGGTTGGAAAAACGGGTACGAGAATCGCACTTGTCGTTAACGGGCGGAAAAAGTGACGTCTCCCAACCCAACCGGGGGTACCAGAATAGACCCGTAAGTCTATAACGCATATTTACGGATCCTACCTAGTAGGGAATGAGGTCGCTTCTCATTGGCTCTGAGAGTCACGTGACTTGGCTTGCTTCTAAATGACGTCGTAAAACTCAACAGTACTTACAGATGCTGAAGCCTCGTCCTTTATCTGCTTTTATGCTAAAAATGTATTCGTTACTTTCTTCAGAAACATCAAAATAATCATAATTAGAAAGGTAGTTTTGTTTTCTCCATAATGCGACAGCAGAAAACAAAATGATAATTAAAACCTCGCCCAAGCTCGGTGCTATGACGTCATAAAGAAGCAAGCCAGGTCATGTGATACCAAGAGTCAATGAGAAGTGACCGACCTCATTCCCTACTATGTAGGATCCGTAAATATGCGTCTATAACGCTTTAAACTTTCTTTGCTCTTCGTTGATTTCCGTGTCGTGTAATTGGATGCAGCCCAGGGTTGCCATTGATCAAGGGTACCTTAAAATTTACTATACTGCTTTTATTTTAATTTTCTATTTGCAAAGTTGTAAGGCGTTAATCAGAGAACAGGTGACTTCTTTTTTCTGTTGCTCCTCAGTTATTTTCTTAGGTAAGTATTTTCGTTGGGTCATAGGCGCACAAGTTCCTAGCTATTGCTGTTCTGATGGAGCGACAAATTACTGTAGCCTATGGTGCTCAAATCTGTTAAGCGGGTCATTCACCGCTGCTCCACTGTGGAATTTTTGGAACACGGGAAGGAAAAACAAGTCGTTAGTTTTAAAAAGCGACGAAAATTGGCTCAAATGGATTAAAGAGATGGAATTCCGAATAGTTTGAGAGGTGATTGGAATGGCCGAGTAATGATTTGAGAACCTCGTTACGAGGGTAGCGGGAAAACAATAGTTTTGCCTAGATTGGGACACCGCGACGAGGCTAGATCATGTTGAAAGTAAAATCGGAAATCCGCCTTGTGGGGGAGGAGGAGTAAAGGGTGGGAAGAATTCTGCGACTTTGAACCTTGTCTCAAAGCAAACTTTGGAACATCCGTGAATGTTTTGCATAAGTTTTCGACTAAAATAAGTGGAATATAAACCAGCAGTTGGGACAAATGGCTTAGATTTTCTTTCTCGTGAATGTCCAGCTTTAAGACGGCACTGCATTCAATGGAAAAGCGGAATTAAGCCTTTTCAAAACACGTGTTGCAGCTGTATAACATGCTTCACTGCAATAGGCTTATGCCAACTGCGAAACAAATTTTCGATATTTCGAAGCAGTATGAGCATAGATCTGGTTTAGTTTAGTTATATTAACGCCCCGTTTTCAAGCAACACGAGGGCCATTTTGGGACGGATCCCTAATTTTGAATCTCGGTCAGATGACGAGGACGACATCTGAGCTGGAACCCCCTCTTTAAACTTCCGCGCCACACCAATGGGTGGACGTTTGGCTCCCTACGTATGATTTAACATACAACAGGCCCAATATACGATGGATATTTAGTGGAATAGGGTTTCGAGACCTTACCACTAGGCCACCGCTGCCAGCGTAGATTTGGTGTGTCTGCCATGAAATATTTTATGTGTCCAAATACGTTTAAATAACATGAGCATGAATTGAATCCATTGTACAGAAAAAAGGTGAATATTCATCCTTTTACAAATATTATTGATTATCATTTTTAAAAAAGTCGGTTTTACTTCGCATCAGTTTCCAAGTGTCACAGTATTTTCAAAAAACCATGGAAACAGTTAATTAAAATATAAAATTTGTGTGTGTGAATAGGAACACATTGCACAACTCAAGAATAACAAATATCAGGTTCTGCTGATTTTGATCTGATACACGACATACAACCTATTCGATAATTTCAGTTTTGAAGAGCAAATCTGTTTCATTCCTTATCAAGCGATGGATTTTTTTTTTCTCCGAAGATACTTACGTGAAAATAGATGGACCTTCCTCAAGTACATCAGCTAACGACATTAGCTCAGTTCAATGGAATCGAAAAAAAAAAACAGCGACGAGGAGAAATGAGTTTTAAAACCTTATATTTTATGAGTGAAAAAGATAAAAACTGAAACATGAAATTTTCATCCATCATTTTCATTTTATTAGAATATTTGGATAATTTAATATCGAGCGTTTATCAGATGTATTGCTCCCAGTTCAAACAGCTGACCATTCTTCCCAAAGTATGAAACCTTGCCCACCAAAGAAGTGGAAACTGCGACAAAACCTTGCATACCAGGAAAATAAAAAGACGACGCAATGAACTTTGGAAGAGATTGTGTGCGTTGTCAGGAATTAGATTTTAGACGACAATCAATGCAGAATAATTATACAATTGCTGTACATTTTTTTCTATTTTTAAATAAACATTTCAAAATTCATTTTAAATGCAATTTGTAACAATGCTTTCCATTGTTATAAAATTAACTTCAAACCAATTTATAGTTTCACCAAATCCTTCATTCATGTGTTTTGGTCACTGTTGAAGATCAGATAAGAAAAATATTGCTTCTTTTGGACATTAACTCCAAAGGAGACTTTCTACTTCCGCTTTTATGTCGTAGCATGCACACCTTTTAATATGATTGTACAGTAATCCGGTGACGTTAGTTAATTACTCCCCTATGTGGGAAAGTTTCATTAAATTGTCACAAATTTTTAAATGATCTTAATGAGCGTGTAAAGTCTTTCAAGGTGGTTTAGTCCTGTTCCTACCCAATTCAGAAGACCGAAGAAGAAAAAGAAGGAGCACTATGTGGTGTCTTTCCGAAAAGGCATACAAACACCAAAAAGAAGAGAATGGTATTTCGGAAAATAGTAATAAAAATCACTTAGGAGACGAGTTTCTGTTGTCGCTGTAGCAATCATGGAAAAGGAAAAAATAGAGTGGTTAGGATTGCTAGATTCGTGCCAGGTGGTTCAAAGTAGGAGACAAAAGGAAGAGAGGGGTTTAACTGCTGGACGAGGGGTCAGACGATACGGAAGAGGACGAACGGAAATCAACGAAAGACGCTGCTGCGAAACAGCATTTTATTAAGTTGAAAGTCTTATAAGTCCTCGAATTGAAAATATTTTTATCCCGAGCTATGCCGGGTTTATCAGCTAGTATATACATAAAGAGAGACTTCTTAGTGTTTGGCGCAGATTAACGCAATTGAGATCTTACGCCAGGGAAATGAAATGGAATCAAACTGACATTTAAATAACTCTTATGAACTTTCTCTGCAATAAAAATAGCCCAGCTGGAAAACACGTTTTACAGAGTGAAAATGACAGATGTCCGAATGTACCTTGACAAAATTCAAGCTATATAGTAAGTTTGAATATATTTATTAATATTAAAATAGTTTTCAAAATTTTTTGAGGTCGTAGTTAAAAATTTCTGAATTTATGTAAATGAAATTTATAGTTTGCTTCTGTTATACAGTAACTAAGTTTATATCATAATAGAACCTTTTAGCAGTAACCTGAAACTTTTTTTACCATCAACCAAAAGATCTGAAACATGAATACATTTGGAAACTGAAAAAATCAATAGAGTGCTAAATTTGAATGTATAACATTACTTTAAATCACTTACCAATGATGGCTCATAATCTCAGAAACGAGCAATGTTGCAAAAGATATTTTTTAAAGGTTTAAATTCGATCATCCATAAATGGTTCTTTTACCTTTCCTTATTCCAAATTTACTTCTTTAGAATTATTTTAAAGCAATATCTGATTATATATTTTTATCTGATTTATAGCAAAAGAAATAATCAGATTACATGCTTTAGTCCGAAAATTCTTCCTTTTGTCAAATATTAAACCGAAACTTATAAACTGTTTTCTTCATGGCTTTATCTGCAAAGTTTGGAATAAACCACCGGGAGTAGAGAAAACCTCTTGGTAAACCTACCAAAAAAAACCCTACCGGTTTTAACCGAAAACCGTTTTTTTTCGGTTAACCGGTTTTTTCGGTTACTTTTCTGTCCCGGTTATAACCGGGTATTTTTTTAAAAATCCAACAACCGGGTAAAAAAACCGGATCGGAAGATAGGCTCGATTTTAGGTTCGATTAGACTAGAATTTACCAAGTTATGAAGCTTTGAATTTCATCATCGTAGGCCAATCACCGACAACCGTTTTTTTTTTGTTTCGGTTACCCGGTTTTTTTGGTTACTTTTTTGTCCCGGTTATAACCGGGTATTTTTTTAAAATCCAACAACCGGGTAAAAAAACCGGATTGGAAGATAGGCTCGATTTTAGGTTCGATTAGACTAAAATTTACTGAGTTATGAAGCTTTGAATTTCATCATCTTAATGACCAATAAACGTCAACCGCTTCCTAGAGGCGACTGTTGGTTAGCGGCTTACTGGAAAAGTCCTTATGAATCGATAAATATTGGCCAATGGATTGATTTCCTGTAAAAACAATATTAATAAAACATTTTGTCTACAAACGGCGTTTGTTTTTTATAAACCCCCCCTAAAACCGGTTATTTTAAAAACTGGTTATTTTGAGCGGTTATAACCGCCATATTAAACCAAAGGTGAAAACAATTTGAACAACCGAAAACCGGTTATTTTCGCAATAACCGCTATCCCCAACCGGCAGTGTTCACATGTACTTACAGAATATGGCGCGTTTTGTGGCTCGTAATACAGGGTTGTTCAAAACATTTGGACCGATTACAAATGGCTATAACTTCCTTGCAAACAGCGATAGGAAGAAAACATTTGAGCATAATGCAGGAGGCAGCTTATAGCTTTGTTTGAGTGCATAAAAGTAATTGCCCTATGTGATTTCTCTTGGTCACACGAGCAATGTACCTGTAGTAACCTATTTCACGTGAGGCACTGTGAAGCCCCCCGCAGCTATTGTAGTCCAGTCGAATTGTCATGAAAAGTATCAAAATATGGGAAAAATACATAAGAGTAATTTTATTACACTCATGTCCATAAATTAAGGATAATGAAGTTCAGGCAAAGAAAGAGACAGAAGCAAAACAAATTTGACTTATTTGTAAAGTCTACTTATTAAACAAAAGGTAAAGAGCAAAACAGATGCTATATGTTTGACATAATTAATAAAAATTGCGATTTTTACTCCCTGGAGCAAATTTCCAAAAAGAACCTATTTACAAAAAACAGTATAACATGGTTAGTATGATGGTTAATACGGATTATGCCTCCCGGACGATGCAATACAGGCCTTACAACGCCTAGGCATGGTGAGTATCAAATTATCAATCTGATCTTGGGGAATATTACACAATTCATCAAGCAATGCCCTCCGAAGTTCCGGTAGACGGGTGGGAGGGGGTTGATGGGCTGCAATTCGTCGGCCAAGCATATCCCACACATGCTCTATTGGATTCAAGTCCGGTGAGTATGCTGGCCAATCCATACGGGTGATATCCTCCAATTGAAGGCATTCGTCTACAATGTTTGCACGGTGAGGACGGGCGTTGTCATCCATAAACAGAAATTCAGCACCCATGGCGACCCGAAACAAACGTACATGTTGTTCCAGAATGACATCCCGATAGATGTGGCCTGTCATCGTTACACTCTGAACATGCAGGTCAGTTCTGGAACCAAGAATAATTCCTCCCCAAACGAGCCATCCTGCACCATCGTAACGGTGTCGTTGAATGGTGTTCTCTTGGTGGTAACGGGTACCTGGCGCTCTCCATATGAAAGTCCGGCGAGAATCAGACTGCAAACTAAACCTGGACTCGTCGGAAAACATCACGCAAGACCACTGTTGCGGTGTCCACAATGCATGCTCTCTACTCCAGGCTAATCGCAGGCGACAGTGAGTTGCGGAAAGTGGAACACATCTGACAGGCCTATGAGCATATAGACCAATGTGCCCTAAGCGTCTGTACACGGTCTGCCTTGAAACTGTCGTACCGGTAGCTGAAGAGAGCTGACGAGACAGGTCTGATGCTGTGCTCCGTCTGTTTCTTTTGGCAGTAACTGCCAAATACCGGTCCTCATTCGGCGTTGTAACTCGGGGCCGACCTGTGCTGTAACATCTACTCACATTACCATCATCTTGGAATCGTTGCCAAAGCCTGGAGATGACACTCTGGGCGATTCCAAGTTCCTCGGATACTTCCAGCTGGGTACGTCCACATTCCAGTCGTCCGATAATTCTACCACGTAAAAAATCATCCAAATGCTTCCTTTGTGCCATAACTATGCGGTTATTGCACTGCAAGGCTTTTAAAGCGCTTGTGAACAATTTTACTTCTTTGCCACCATTCCTTATATACCCCTCTCTTACACTCTCGTCATTGTGACGTACTATCCGCGCCATCTGGTGGTTTCCTGTAATTTGCATATTCTTCTTCAAGATGTGTGTGATAATTCTACAGGTGAAATTTTTATTTTAGAGTTCAATTTCTGTGTGATTCTGAATTATCCTTAATTTATGGACATGAGTGTACTTTAAGGTGTTGGGTCGGTCATACAAAACATGGCACTGTATTTTGCAGACGGAGATCGGACCTGATAAGGGAGGGAGGGGAAGAGAAATTGAATGATCGGTTTTTTGCGTTTAAATAAAGGCTATTAATCTGAGAGGAAAAGTTTAAATCAGAAATTTATAGATAGTAAAAATATCTATAAAATGGGTTGTCGAACGTTAAAATAACTTAATTAGGGAAGGCGTAATTTTTTGAAAAAACGTAAATTTTGGAAAAGTATTTTTAATTTTTTTACAATTAAAGCAAAATTTTTGAAGTTTCACATAAGTACGCATAATATAGTAGTGTATATCTGGTACAAATTTCAGACCCATATCTTTATTATTTTTTGAAACATTCAACTTTTTCGAAAAAAAAGAACGTCGTCGGAAAATGCCTGTAATTATTTTTTCATCTGTCCGAATTCGCGGAGAGAGGAAAAAAAACACCATCTTTCTCTAAAAGTGTTTTTCTACAATTTCAAATGGCTTTATAATGGTCGAATTTCAGTAAAATGTGATGAAAATTAAATTTGAAGTTATCATTTTGTCCCACTTATTTTGCCTTAACACATTGTCCCCAACGGGAAAAGAATTTTGGTATGGGGACAATTCGTTCAAGCATCCAAAGGTTCCAGAGGTTCCAAAATTTAATTTTTTTAAGAAGATTTACTCCTGCCCTAATTAAACTACCTTAACGTTCGACAACTCATTTTATAGATCCGTTTACTATCTATAAAATTCTGATATAAACTTTTCCTCTCAGATTAATACCCTTTTATTTAAAAGCAAAAAAAAACCCTATCGTTAGAATTTCCCTTCCTCTCACCCCCTTATCCGATCTGATCTCCGTCTGCAAAATACAGTGCCATTTTTGTATGACCGACCGAATAACTTAAAGCAATAAAATTTCTGCCATGCATTTTTTCCATGTGAATGTACAATTCGACTGAACTATTGATAATCGTTTGATAACCGCATGCATGCTCTGTCGGCGGCTATCTAGATCTTCTGAAGACTTCTTGAGTCTTCATTTCACTGGTATATGTCGTAGACTCTGTCTTAACACATATTTTGCGGGCAACAGTGAACGGACTGAAGGTACGCATAGAGAATGCTTCACATGGTAATGAAATGGACAGTCGCACGGATGTGATCAAGGGAAGGCACATAGGGCAATGATTACGTACGCAAACAGGGCATTAAAAATTTTTTTCAAAAAGAAAAGCTACAACAACAAAACAATTTCTATAACATTTTTTTTAAATCCTAAATTGCGTTATAGAAATTCTTTTGTTGTATCTTTTCTTTTTAAAAATTGGGTTTTTTTTTAGATTTTTTCCTGTCTCCTTTTTCTAAATTGTATCTCAGACTTCGTTTTTTTAAACACATTTTATTTACTATTTATTAAATTTTATTAATTTTTCATTTTTTGTTTACTTTATTTATGTTTCTTTATTTATTACTTTTATTTGCATCTATTATTTATGTTTGTAATTATTTATTATGTTTGTTGTTTGTATTTTATTATATTAACATTTGTATTTTGTACTGAATTGCCTTATTGTATTATTTTGCTTACATTGTTTTGTATTGTATTACCTAATTTTTTGTAATATATTGTATACTTCTATATATTGTATTGTATTACTTCAATGTTTGTAGTGGAATTTTTCTTCCCGTCGACTCGTGACATGCTTTACACCCTTTGGGTAAGCAGGATGGGCGTCGGTAATAATAAAAAAAAAACAAGACATGAAATTTTCTTCTGTATTGTGTTCAAATTTTTTCTTCCTATCGTTGTTGACAAGGAAGTCGAAGACCATTTGAAATCAAATCCTATATATCGACGAAAATCGTGTATGCATTTGGATTAGTTCACTTTGAGAGATCGGATCTAAAATTGTGCACATATCTGCTTTGTGGCTGAAAAGACCATATGCCAAATTTTATGTTTCTAGCTTGTTAGGTTTTTGAGTTGTCGCATTCCCATACGCACGAATAGAGAAATCAACAGTCCAGAACTCGACGAAGATCTACAATTCTAGTAATAAAACCATAGAAGGAAAGGAATAAATTAATTGCAATGCGCCTGGTAAACTCGAAGATGAAACATGTTAGGCACAGGAAGCGAGTTTGCCAATATCACTGGATAATAAGCTAAAAGCATCCTGGCTTTTGCAGTGGAATTTCTATGAGATAGAGCATTTCAGAAATGACGAATCATATAAGTTAAAAGAGACATTTATTTGGACGACCACATTTAAGAACATATTTACAGATCACCACATTTCCATTTAACAGGGTTGATACTTGTCACATCTTATAGGTACCGTAACAGCTTACATGGTACTGAAGTCTCTCCGAGGAGAGAATGCTTAGAGGACCTACAGACCGTACCTCACTTAATGACATAGTAAAGACAATTATATATACTCTGCTAATAATCAGTAAATCTACATATCAGATGCGGGAATCGAATAGACAACGTCATACGATTCCGATTAAATAGCTGCTAATATAGATGTCAAGTGAAGTGACTAGCTCAAAGAAATGGCTTAAAAATCTTAAAGAAAGAATGCTTCGAATCTTAGAGTAAAGGTACGAGAGACAATTTAGAAAAGATGCAAGCTTCGTAGCTTAAAAATGCAGAATTTCCTAACAAAACAAAGTCTAACAAGCAAAATTCTCATAAATTTACTTCAACAAGTCCGTAGTCCAGCAAATGCAATTTAGTCTCATTGAAGAAAGAAAGAAAAAGAAATTTGCTGAGATGTTTAGGAGGATGTATTATGATCGCTCGGAAGCTTATTCATATTATAAACATTCGAATGCATAATAATATATCTGGAGTTCTCATATGTTCGGTATGGGTGAAATAATATGGGGTAGGAAGCAGAATTGTTTTAGTAAATATGTTTTGAAGTCAAGTTTTGTGACGAATCATGATGTCAAGTCGCAAGTTCGTTTTCAGATTAGCTTTGATTGAGCGAGGAGCTCGAAAGAGTTTTTGCTAGTAGTTGGATCGTGCTGCCATCTACAAGGCGAAATGTATAACTTTTAATGAAATAAGAAAATTTTGCCTTTTAGCAACATTCCCAATTTTGTCTTCTAAAATCTTGAGAATAAGACTGAAGCTCTAATGCGTGTTGTTGCCAATAGGATACGTACTGAAAATGTTATTAAATAAATTTACAACATACAGACGGCAGCCTGAGTACTGATAAAAAAATAAAAATAAATTGATCTTTTTCACTTGAGGCTGCATCATTTAGCTTTGTTTATATGCTTGAAAATACCATATTTTATTCTTCAATGTTGTAGGAAATTCCTTATCCGTATTATTATTAAAATTCATTTGTGTTTGACATTATACAATTTTATGAAGGAAATTTTTTCTTAAATAAAGCTGAGTGTTGTCATTTGGTAACAAACCGTTTTTTAGCCATAACAAAATAGAAGTTTTCAAAGTATTTTTCCCATGTTCTATTCAAGAAATGAAAGGGAAAAAACATTTTAAAATCATTTTTTTAAAAATCGGGCCTTTAAGGTTTAATTGAAAAGAAAATGTCATAGAATTTTGTTTTCCCCAGTTCTTGTGAAACTGGATACTATGCAAACCGGCGTGAAGGCCTACTGGGTGGCAGTGAAAGAAGGGTACCAAGAACTTAATTTTAAAACAATAAAATATTTAATACCTTTCACAAACATAGCACTTGAGAAAAGAACATACTAGTCTTATGAGTAAATTAATAACAAATATTGAACTAAACTAGACGCAGATACATGAGATTACATCTGTCTTCATTTGAACCTGATTTTATAAAATTCAGTTCCACGAAACAAGCTCAAGCATTTCATTGATATTGCTTCCCATTTAAATAATTGATTATCACGATGAGTAATTGTTAGCTTCTATTATAAGTTAATCTCTACTAATAATAAAGGAGAATGTGTGTCTTTGTGTTGGGGCTCTACATCTACAGGGCAGACTGCTGGACTTAGAGCTACGAAATTTGGCACGAACATTCTTTGGAGGGTGGAAATGTGCACCTTTGAGCCGTTCTTTTTGAAATTTTAATTAGAATTTTAATTAATTAAAAAAATAAGCGAAAGTTTGGCGTTTTTCCTTAATAACTTTCCAAAATATTACAGCTCAAAAATCATTTTTACCCATTTGAAAGCGCAAAAAATTATTTTTTTCAATGATATCAATAAAGTTGTCGTACGATTTTTTTCTCTAATTTTAATAACCTTTCAAAAATATTATTTGGCATAATTTTCAGCAATACTTTTCATCGTTGCAACGCATTTCAAACTGTTTTGGTTGTTTAAATAAATATTTAATTGCGTGTTTCTCTTAAATTGTTTAAAGCTTAGACAGTATCCTTTGGATTTTATTTTCTTCTTTTATTTGATAAATTTTTCTGTGAAATCTGTAAATGAAGTTCGCAAGATAGTATATAATGAAATAATCCAGTAAACTGAAAGATCATCTCTGCTATGTTTTAATTCTTTTTATCAGCGTATTTTAAGCCAATTAGCATGCTGCTGGACGTAAAATGTACCGCGCCAATTTAATGTAACCATGAATATAAAATTATGCATATGAGATTCAGATGAAATTTCATTTCTAGCGATCAAGCTGGCCGCCGAAGGCGGCTAGTATTAAATAATTTCACTGCGGATTTCTATTGTTAGGATGTGAACTAATCTACAAAAGAGGGAAGTATGTTTGTGTGTTCGTTTTTTGGTTCTTTATGTACGCCCACACTATTGGATTTACGGCGACAAAATTTGGCACAGTGATGTTTTAGTACAAGAAGTAGCTAACGCCATAAAAATTATTTTAAAATTCGAATTAGATTTTTATTTATTCAATTAAATAACGAAAATTAAGCTATTTTTAGACTTTTTTCGTCAATAACTTCTGAAATACTTATATTACAAAAATTAATTTTATATCACCTTAAAGAGCAAAAAATTATGTTTTCAATGATACCAATTTAATTGTTGCACAATTTTTTTTCTCTAACTGCAATTAACGTTTTAAAGTTCATTTTAAACTCAAATTGCAACAATACTTTTATTGTTATAAAATAAAATTCAAACTAATATATTGTTTCATCAAATCCTTTATTCACGTGTTTTTACCATTAAAGCTAAGAAAATATTGCCTTTTTCAGTCAAGGTAGACTTCTTACTTCCGCTGTTATTTCGTAGGATGCTCTTAACTTCCGTTTTTATTTCGTAGCTTTTAACATGCACTCAAACATCTAATGGCGTTAGTTTAGTTACTACGCGATGTTTCGTTGAAATCTCACAAACATTTAAATTATCTTCATCAGTGTGAAGAGGCGCAGCGACCGGGCAGTAAGTGAAGTATAGATATCTGATGATGATGAGAAGTATATTATTATCTGATTTTTAAAACATTTTATTTAGAAGTTTCGCAGTAACCAAGTTATACAGTATAAGTATATTTGTTCAATGTAATGCTACATTAGTTATTGAACTATATATTGTTTAAACTAAATGTTCTTTTCGAATTTTCTCACATTTTCATTCAAACCATACTGTTATAGGGTGATAAAAAAGCTATATTTGAAAGCTTTAATTCAAGAAGAAAGGATTCAAAGAAGATTTACGTTTGTTGGAGAAAGTTAGTGACAATATTTGTAGACAAAAAACAGGAGGCCGTTATATGAAAAAATATGGATCCCGAGGAACGCCGGGTTTTCAACTAGCTGTATTATTATAAAACATGAATAAAATGTAAAATCAAAAATAAATCCTACAAATGTTATTAAGATAATTCACATACAGTAAAGCACCGTTTATACGTTTCTCATTTATACGTCGTTTCATCCCAGTCCTGATTCATTAGTATTCATTGTAACGATAAAATACTTCGTTTATACGACGCAAAGCTTCGATTATACGTAGTTTTCCCCCGTTCTAAAATGTGAAAATTTCCTCCTTTCTAGTATGTGAACTGTGATAAAGATATCATGTTCTCGAAATTATTCACAATTGCTGAATTATAGAAGACATATTGTCTGGTGAAAATTAGGCAGTGATGACGTTATTCTACCTTCCTTTAAAGACGGATTGGACTCCATTGAAAAACTTCGAACTTATTTCTTTCGTCAAAACAATATTTAAAAAAACATTAAATGAATTTAATTCGATTCATAATTCTGCACTTGATTTTCACGGACAATGAGCACGCCAGACGACGGTTAAAGATTTTCTTAATTAAACGCTTATTTGCGTGCATATTAATCATATAAGATATGTATAATTAGTATTCAAGATATTTAATAAAGGTATGATTTTTCTCACCATTATGATAATTATTTATTTTTAAAATTTAATTATTGATTTCTATGCTATGTAGTATTACACTTACTAGTACTTACCTTAAAAATTTTTAATATTATTGTTTTGCAATGAATTTGCATTAGTAGCATTAATTTTATAAAAATAAGTTGTTAAGTAAAATTTCGATTATACGTCTTTATTTATACGTCGTTCTACGTCAGTCTCTTGAAATATGTAGAAAGGGTGCTGTACTTTTTATGTTTGGTTCTTAAGCGAATCTTAGCCATTAACATTATTAACGTGGGCAAGAATGGTTGGGGGATAAGACAGTAGGGGGTATTTAAAAATAAATAGACTAATCAAGGAATACGGGAGGAAATAAAGGTTGGGAACCGCTGATCTGGAAAGTATCGGCAGCATTTAGCAAAATGTTGTTTTTATTGGATGACGGTTTCAAAGCAGGAAAAGCAAAATTTACAGATCTCTACCAACGAGAAACTGACTATTATCCCCGGTTCATTCCAAAATTCTTTTCAATCCACTAAAAAAAAATAAGGGAAAATCGCCATCAGAACTTATACTAAACTATTGCCGATCTGATTCGGTCAAGACAGAAAAAAGGTGCCCTAAAGACTCCATCTTCTTTTCCCAAATTAAGAGCGAATCTAAGCCATTAACATTATTACCTTGTGGACAAGAATGGTTGGAGGGGGAAATATGACAGTAGGGAGTATTTAAAAATAAATACACTAATAAAGGAATACGGGAGGAAATAAAGGTTGGGTACCGCTGATCTTGAAAGTATCGACAGCAGTTAGCAAAATGTTGTTTTTAATGGGGATGGGTTGAAAGCAGGAAAAGCAAAATTTACAGATCTCTATCAACGAGAAACTGACTATTATCCTCCATTCATTCCAAAATTCTTTTCAATTCACTTAAAAAATAAGGAAAAATCACTATCAAAAGATAGACTAAACTATTACCGATCTGATTTGGTTAAGACAAAAAAAGGCGCCCTGCTAAGTAAAGCTTCCGTCTTCTTTTCCCAAATTCCGATTTATTATAATAAGCAATTAAAAAATAAAAAGCTGATATTTAACTAATATGCAGTTTAACCCAGCTAAATATTCCAGTTCTTTTATCATAAATGAAGACTTCTTAAGCTGTGGATTCAAACCCCCAAGCAAGCTCGATGAAGTTTTCACACATTCGCCCAGATTATTTAATGTTTATAAATAAAATTTATGAAGACGGTTATTTAGATATGAAGTATTTAATTAAAATTTGCTGACTAAACATTTTAAATTGAATATCATTTTATATGTCTACAATTAATGCACCACTTTCTGAATTATTTCCTAATTTTAGGATAGCGAATTTTTTTCCGAAAAGGATTCTAAAAAATCATATTGTAGAAAAATTTAGGAACAGAAAGAATAACATTGGCTAATTTTTTAAAACTATCTCGTATATTTATTATAAAAGTTATTGCTGGATCTATTTGAAAAACATGAAAATCAGATTATCAAATAAAATATTTCAAATAATAGATTACAATTACACATAGTACAATTAGTTTTCCAGTGCGGAATCTTAATTGTTTTAAAAACAATATTTTGCTGATTAACATGTGCAACGGATGCAATTCACAGCCTTTAATTATTTGAGACCGAACTTTTCACTTTTTTCACTATTTTTCCTGTAATCTGCGACGTTTAAATCAAATGGATATATTTTTAAAACAAAATTTAAAAGATCACACATTTAACCCATTTAGTGCCGAACGAAAGTATCGTACCTATGAGAAGAATGCCGGACCAATTTGACGAATTTACTAAGGTTTGGGAAAAAGCTCATAAAAAACAAAATAAGAATGATGTTCACAAAATTCAAAAAGGAGTATATTACGAAATAAAGGGAGAATAAATTAATGCCAATTCTATTTCAATGTTTGTTGAAAAGCCTACGAATAACAAATATAAAACATTATGAAAAACAGAAAAATCGAATATTAACTTATAATATTAATCGAATATTGTTAATAAATCGAATATATTAATAAAACCATTTATAATGCCATTTTATTTTGAGATAGAATTGTCTCGCGATGCGAATAGTAAGGCGCCACCGCATACTTAGCGATATCTCGCCGTCGGCACTTTTCGCAAGTGTTCGATATATCGTCATTCGGCACTAAAAGGGTTGAGGGTAAAATTATTCTCTTTCCACAACTTTTTGCTGAATTTTTGCTCATTTTCTAATGAATTTCGGATATTTAAATCACTTATATCTAAATCTTTTATTTTACTTATATTTTAAATAAATAAACCACCTTTGAAGATCGACTGTGACTAAACCGCAATTCCAAATTCTAAAATTCTTTTTGCAATCTTCAATGTCAACTTTTCTCTGTTCAATGAAACTAAAACCAACTCTCTATGTTATTTGGTTGTGGAGCTATAAGCGTCTAAAAATACCAAGCGTCATAATTTTTTCCTTTTCCGACACACTATTAGACCACTATGTAGAGACGCAAGTCTACGTCAAAAAAAGTAATAGAAATTCATGAAATGTTAAGCATCGATTATCCCGGTTTTATGTCCCTTTTTCCATTTTCTCTTGTTCGAAGTATACAGAGAAAAAGTACTGCAATTGTCAAAAAATTATGTTCGAGATTTTGAGATATATCCATCTTTCAGATCTCTCTCAGCCTGCTAAAAAATGCATTTGGAATGATGGTTGTCTGTGAACACGATAACTCTAAAAGGCAACAAGCTAGACCGATGAAATTTGGTATGCTGCTTTTACGCCAAAACTGAAGATTTCTGTCAAATTTTGGACGGCATTCGTCAACAGAAAGTCCGTCTGTTAGTTCGACTGT
This sequence comes from Araneus ventricosus, assembly GCA_013235015.1. Classification (NCBI taxonomy): domain Eukaryota; kingdom Metazoa; phylum Arthropoda; class Arachnida; order Araneae; family Araneidae; genus Araneus; species Araneus ventricosus. The sequence goes on along the minus strand of BGPR01000191.1, from coordinate 992,962 downwards.
GTGTTAGTGAACCTGACAACTCAAAAACGCAATATGCTAGATGGATTAAAGTTGTTTATCCACCTATAACATAGGGCTTTTTCAAATGAATTGTAAATCTGTAACAAATTTTGGACAAATCCTTCAGCCGATTGACGATCTGCGTATTTGAGTGTATGTGGCAGCGATAACTCAAAAACGCTAGGAGTTGCAGGAACGAATTTCAGCATGCGATCTTTACACCAAGGTTGTAGATTTGTGTCAGATTTTGGACAAAATTCGTCAAGGGGTCGTTTTCTCAATAACTCAAAAACGCAAGGAGCTACATGAACGAATTTCAGCATGCGATCTTTACACCAAGGTTGTAGATTTGTGTCAGAATTCGTCAAGGAGAGTGACTGCATGTCTCCGTGTGTATGTGGATTCAATAACTCAAAACCGTAACGAGCAACAAGAACGAATTTCAAAATGTGATCTTTACATCAATATTGTAAATATGTGTCAGGTTTTGCACCAAATTCGTCAAAGGGGGAGTCTGTATGTGTGTTCATGTGTATGTACACTCAATAACTCAACGACTATATAAATGAAATATGGCACGCAATCTTGATATGAAAATTGTAAATCTGTCTCAAACGCTGTATCCAATCAGTCACCGGGAAGAGCTCCAAAATGCACACTCGATTATCTTCACCATGCGACGAAGCTAAACATAAAATGCCCCGTATTGTGGAAATATACGAGAAAGTCGAGGCAACACTCCGTGGGTTTAGACAGAAAACTAACAGCAGCAGTCTTTCTCCATTTTCTTTGTTTCTAATATTTTTCATATTTTAATTTTAATAAGATAATAATTATACAAATAAAAAGAACAAAAATGAAAAAAATATTCAAAATTCATTTTCTCCTCTGCAAAATACTCAAACTGCGAATATTTTATTCCACGGCCATTTTTTTTCATTCATGGTTCGTAAACAGGTCTGCGAAATAATTTAGAATAGTTTCTGTACATTTTTTCTTAACAATATCAGTAGTTTCAAAACTATTGACTCGAACAGCAACTTAGTATTCGAGACTGAGAGAGAACTATTGATGGTATCGATATTACCGAGAAACTCAATAGTATCGATAGTTCAGTCAATTGTTTGAGTAAACTATCGACGCACTACCGATGGCTGAATTGTCGATGCTTCATGAATTTTAGAATATACTAGATCCTTACACTTATTCTACATATAGCAGTAACAGTTAAAAATTGCTATAAAAGCTTTTGTGTTTTCACTGATAATCAGCTATTACGAATTTTTTTATATAATTTGTTTAATTTTATTTAAAAGCAAAAAATTTAAGAAGAACTTGGTTTCGAGCGCACCGATACAAATTTCTCGAATCAATCATTGATTTTTTTCTCTTTTTAATTGAAAGTATTTTTCATCAAATCTTTTTAAGAAAAAAATTAATTTCGGTTATTATAAGGCAATAAGTTGCACCATTGGTTAGATGTTATGAAAAATAATTAATACATATTTTTATTTAATTAGTTGTTTGTGAACTTCTATCTTTGTTTTGAAAATCTTTTTAGAATATAAAAAGAGATGCAAAGGCCAATCTTACCAAACTTTTGCACGACGCTTATAGTTAGCTGATCTATTCATGAAAAATATTCATATCAAAAAATTGGAAGATACTGGTGTACTCTCTCCAGCACAAAAACTTGCAGTTTCCTCTGTGTTCTCAAGATTTACAAAATAATGTACAATAATTCCACAATATGGGAAATATCGTAAAAATAAATTTAGTTACTCTACAGTACTTCACACTGCATTATCCTTAGATGTTGTGTAATGGGATAAATCTATTACATACAGATTATAATTAGAGGAAGGAAGACAAATATGGAATACCGTTTACGTTTGGATAAATGTTTATGACTAGAAATGTTGATTTATGAAATTTTCACTGTTAAATTTATCAATGTAGGGGAAGGTGGTGTACCTTGGACATACGTGTACCTTGAACCTATGCCGAGTTTAGCGCCATCTGTATAGATGTATAGAAAATGCTATATGTATTTTGTACACTTGCCACCAGAGGTCCCAGTGAGCCTGAACTTATTTGTCAAGGTGCTCATTTGATTGAATGAATCCTGAAAAAGGAAACTGACCCATCAAAAGTAATTTTTTTCCTGTTGAATTTTGCGTTAATAGTTCCTAAACATACATAAATTACTTTATAGTAAAATGCCTAACTTATAAAGCACAGTTTTAGCTATAATAACACGTGTTAGAAATTATGTTAAACCTAACCTCAATTTAGTAGTCAGCCATTTTCCATGAAACGGCCCAGTGGTGTACCTTGGACCATGCCCAAGTGGTGTATCTTGGTGCATGGCCACTACATGGTCTACCACTTATGTTGTGGAAAAATGTAATGTAATGTGGAAGTTACCACATCCCGTGTTGACTGGAGGATCTGAAAGGCAGCTTCAGAAATTAACATTTGGAATTGACTTGTCTAATTACAATGTTGGTTAAGCCTACTCATAGGAATGAAACTGTTGCTGTAATAATTTTATATTCGGTCTAATCTAAGACCTCATTAAGTAAAAGTGCTCATTAACATTTTTCTGTAGCTAAAATACCAATGTGTACCTTGGTCCTATTTGCACTTTTTTTAAAATTGTAAATAATGCACTGAAATACTTTTTAAAAAAATCTACAAAAAATATATGTTGTGTATAAAGGCCTAAAATATGAAAGAAAAAATGTTTTGTTACCTTTCTTTTAGTAATTATCCAATTAAAAATTAAAAAGTAAAAATAGGACCTAGGTACACCACCTTCCCCTACTGTTTACTAACTGTACACAAAATATTTTCTTTCTAACTTGAGAAAAAATAAAAATATTTAAAAATATATCTATTTAGTGTAAAATTCTGAAATATCTAAATGGGAGACAAATATGGAATACTCAAAAATCTTTAATAGAAACGTCAAAAAATGGGGGCGAAATGTAATTACGTTTTCTATTTATAGAAAAGTAATATATAATATAATGAGCTTATTTAATGGAGCATTTCAGATGGAAAAAAATATTACATATAAATGATAATCTATAGAACACACAATTTTTTTCTAATATTTAAAAAAAAAATTTAATTGTTAAAATTTTTTTTTAAATTTTTACAAAAATCGCACACGTAACTTCCACTAGAGTAACCAGCACATGAGCACATTCATCAGTGCCTTTTAGCAAATATTAGTTTACAAATATGGAAGACAATTCCATATTTGTCACCTACTGGACATTTGTTTTGGGAGTTTATAAATATGGATCTAGGGAGCGAAACATTTATGGATTATTGACAAAAATAAACCTCAAAATGTTCCCTATTACCCTACATAAACCAAACAATAATTAGGAGAAGATGGTTTACCGAAGTTTACACTTAAAAAAAACACAAAAATGTTCGTGGAAAAAAAAAAAAAAAGTTTCGGCCGGCACCAACACAAAAGACAACACTAACGTAATGGCGGCTCAATAGGAAACTTTTTGCATTGTTTCTACTAATTTGCGGCACTTACCAGAGGGTAAACTGACTTATTCCATATTTCTACTTCTATTCCATATTTGTCATCCTTCCTCTATATTATTATTGTTGCTCGTGTTATACAGGGAGTGCACTCTGAACGTGATCAAATAGCCAATTTCTAAACCTTTAGAGATAGGCATGTACTTCCAGATGGAAAAATGTTTCAAATTGCCCAAAAGAATTCTATTTTATGCCTTTTGAGCACATACATGTACTGCTGGAAAAATTAATAAGTCTAAAGTTTTATACAGTCCACCGGGCCTATTAATTGTGTATTTAGTAAAATATTCTCGACACTCTAACATTTTAAACTAAGAAGTTCAGCTCCTGTTGACGATTTTAGATAATTTCGAAGGCCGCTTCGAGGAAGATCCGGGAATCAGGGGACACCTCGAGGAAGCGGTGACCGTTGATTGGTCTAAAATGATGAAATTTAAAGCTTCGTAACTCGATTAGTTTTGTTTGCAGAAGAATGGAATTTTTTTACGCTTAAAATGTTAGCTTATTAAAAATATTTTATTGAATATGACTACTATGATCGGTGGACTGTATAAAAATTTATACTTTGTAATTTTTTCAGCAGTACATTTATGAACCCAAAAAGCATAAAATATGATTATTTACGTCATTTAGAGCACTTTTCCAGTTGGAAGTATATAGATATATCTTGATGTTTAGAAATTAGTTATCGGGCCACGTTTAGATTGGACAGCCTGTTTATTCAGGCAACGCCACTTTAAACGACAAACTGTCTACGTGTGCAAATTGGTAATGCGATGACAAAAATGGGATGCACAAGACATTGAGCAATATTTTGTGCTTGCTGCTTGCATATACTTTACAGCAGTGTTCCTTAAACATCTATAGACTATCTATCTTACCGAAGCCAAGTCGATAGTATCGGGTTTTCGGAACTATCGACTGAAACAATCGATAGTATCGATTTTCTCAAAACTATCAATAGTTTTCTCCCGGGCAATACTATCGATAGGCGCATTTTTAGTCCATAGTTTTAAAACTATCGATAGTTTCTAAACTATCGACTGGAAGAACACCTATCGATAGTAACGCCGGGGAGAAAACTATCTATAGTTTTGAAACTATCGATTGCACTATTGATAGTTGAGCTATTGATGTTTATGAAACACTATTTTACAGATTATTCACTACAGTCAATGACAATTCAAATTGATAACACACAGCCAAATACGAGCGACTATATCACAAAAGAATGATGTAATACGTATCTCTACGCGCCTCATTGCATAACTAGAGTTCCTTAAATCAAAAAACTTTTATTTTTAATTCTGAGTTTCATTCCACAGAATGTTGATTAATGGTGTTTAAAAATAAATTCGATTCAGCTATATCAACTAATTTTAAACACGGCGGGATCATATCGTCGACGTTCAAGCAAAAATCACTAAGTTCACACAAAACCTTTTGATTGACCACTGCCAATCGATTAGAACTTGCAATTAATTATTTCTAGATATAAACATGTTATCTAAACATCGGTAAAATAACCGTAGGAGCTAGAAATCTGTAAGTTAATTTTTACCAATTATCATAACGACTCAAAATTAACTAAGTTTAAATTGCTGAATTTCAAAACTATCATTTTGGACTTTCTGCTTGAACGACGACCATGTTACCTGGGTGTGTGATGATACACCGAGTAGCTGTCAAACTGAGTTGTCATTGACTAGCAGTGTTCCTTAAGCATCGATAGCCTATCGAAGCCAAGTCGATAGTATCAGGTTTTCGGAGCTATCGACTGAAACAATCGATAGTATCGACTTTCTCAAAACTATATATAGTTTCAAAACTATCGACAGTTTCTAAACTATCGACCAGAAGAACACCTAACGATAGTATCACCGAGGAGAAAACTATCGATGGTTTTGAAATTATCGATAGTTTGAGGAAACTATCGATGTTTAAGGAACACTACTAACTAGAGAGAGACGAATATTCATTGTGTGACGAAGAGAGTGAGAGAGTAGGAGAAAGAAAAGAGTCGAGAGGTGGCTGAGAAGATTTAAGTTTATTATCATTTGAAAGTGGAATAAAAATAGTAATATCAATCTGAATATCAAACATACAGGCTTCCGTTTTTCATATATATCAGAGCAAGCTTAGAAGACATTGAACGGAGTTTCGGAGGAAAAGGGGCATAGATAAAAATAGCCTGCAATACAAGGCAAAGGTATTTGATGAAATATTACATTGTACTGCTACTTACGTCTCTCTACTAGAGAATAATTGAAAAAAGTTTGTTAAAACGGTGGCGAGAAAGAAAACTTTTCCCGCCCGAGATCGGGGGAAGAAAAAACACACATGATGGAAAAATCACAAAATTCGAGTGAGCGTTCGAACAAGGCTCCTCTATAATATTTATACTCTGCGAAAAGTCAGTGTAGTTTGACATAAAAAGTTTGGTATTTATAGAAGATTTTGTTTGTGCAAATATAGTCGGCTAGACGGCCGAGATTTTGTTTTTTATCTTCTGTTTTTATTACTTTTACTACGGAAAAAAGGGGAATGGGGATAAATGGGAATGAATTGAAAAAGAGTTGCGTTATCATACAAGTGAAAAGTTGAGAGTGTAAATTCGAATATTTGGAAAAAAAAGCAGTTGAGTTATTTACAGAGATTTATATATATATGTATATATATATTTATATATAATATATGTAAGTTCATAATATATATTTGTAACATATGCCATCACAGAGAAATGGATATTAAAATGACAGGAGAAAAAAAGAATGAATTAGAGTGAGCACAAGATTTGTCTTCATTACTTTAAAATTGACCTTTGATGGCGAATAAAAACTGCAAAAAAAAAGAAAATTAAATTTGAGGGAGGGGCGCAAAATTACTCGCCAAAACAGTTTAGGTGCTGTTATACTACTAATAAAAACCTATCGATGTATGATCAATATAAAAGATCCAAATTTTTGTAATTGCAAGAAATACAGATACCGTTGGCGTAAACAGAACATATGTATTAATTCAGTAATGTTTCAAAAAGGACAACAAATTTCTCAAAATCATTATTAAACGTAACTAAAGTGAATTGCTAAAGCGATTGCATCCAGAAAAAGTTTATCAGGCTTGACTGATCTAGTAACACTTAAAGAATAAAACTCAATTTAATTTCTATTAAATTTTGCTCAGGTATAACCTGATTTATGTATGTATTCATAAATTTTATGAATACATACATTAAGCATCAATTAATATTTAAAATTATATGTATGTATTCATAAATTTTAGTTACGAAAACTCTCAATGCCCGAGATAAAGAAAAATCTTAAATGTTAACTTGAAATTATCACTCGATCAACCATTATTTCATTAAGCTTTGATCAAGAACATTGATGCATTTTCGAAATATTATTATGTAAATGCTTTATGTGGATATTGTCTGTAGGAAAGAGAAGATGATAAAGAAATGACATATTCTAAGAATTTACTATAAAATGCTACTGATATATAAGAATCCATTTTTTGAATTTATTTAGCGTTATAAAATATGAAATTTCATTTTATTGTACACATATGTATATATCCGTAATAGAAATGAGTTCAAATAAGAACAGAATTGACTTTTTGTTTCATTCATTTGCTAGTTCTTAATTATCACAGTGTGGATTATTTTCAAATGGGATTCCAATGTAAACTAACTAAAATTATTTTAAATTTCAGAATAATTTTAACTATAGCTTTAACTTAGCACTATTTTTTGGGTAGAAAAACATAAATTATTAGAATAATCATTTTGTAAGAAAAATATTCTGCAAAGTCATCCGTAAGTTTGGCTAGTCAAATATTCCAATATTTACTTAATAGCGCTCAAAGTAAATAGATAACTTTTTTTGACAGAATAAACAAGAATTTGTCGAATGAAGTTGCGTAAAATGTGTGTTTACTTTGAACAGTAAAAATTAATTATTTTAATCGATTCTTAAGAGAATTCATAAATCTGCGTAACAAAAATTTAGAATATTTATTAATCTCTACACTAGTACAAAAGTCACTCCTCCGAAATGTGTCTGTACTCTTGTTTTATTAAAAGCAATAAAAAATATTTATATAATTTGAATCAATATGTATATTCGAAAAATTCTGAAAATCAGTAAAAAAGCTACAGGGTTAATATTATTTGTTATTCATTGTATTATTTTCAAAATGTAACTTCAAAATCTTCCCGAAATTTCTTAAGATCTAAATAGCCTTTTAATACGCCATCTTCATGTCCAATTTTATGATCTCCAAGGCAATATATTTAGATTGTTCTAATAATTTTGCATACGGTTTTCAAAACTTCCAAGAAGAAATAAGCTAAAAATTTGATAAGAAAAATTTCAATACTTTTCCTAGATGCAATCTCGGCAAGTTCTATTTACTTTACTTCTTACAACAAAAAGAAACTTTTATGAAAAAACAAATGCTTGACTTTGCATGTAGCACCCCACACAGTTTCGTTGAGAAAAAAAATGTGCACTACTTCTAATTTACCAGTTAATGTCTCTAAGACAAAAAAAAAGGTTTTTAAAGGAATATTTCAGAGCAAAGAGAAAGGTTACATAAAAGTTTAAAATGACAAACAGAAATTGAGATAAAGTAAACTGGTGACAGATAATAGAGTATGAAAGGATGTTAAAAGAAAATAAATTTAATAAGTATTAAGACATGTAGCTAAAATAATACAACAAATTGACAACCAAAACAAAACTGTTTAAAACCAAGTTGGTTTAAGCATTTTATTGAATCTAAAATATTATTTCGAAGTGAATTATGTACAATGTCTTTTCAAAAAACACTATTAAGAAAAAAAATACATTTTATCATCTCAAAAAATGAATAAAGCATCATTTTTTAAAAATTAAATACTTACAGTTCATTAACTTAATAATGTAATAATATACATGTTTCATTATATACTCATTTGTAAGCCATTGTATAATACATTTCACACGGAAGTATTGCATTTTTCTTGAGTTTCATCTCCAAACTAAAGAATAAAAAGTAACGAATGAATTTTGAACAAGTAAAAGGTCTAACGAAATTAACAAGAACAGCAAGACGATTATTTGTAACCTGCCCATCACCAGTTTACGTGAAACCAATTCAATAAATTAAATATTATAACTGAATAGACAACAATTCAAAATCATAAACCTGTTACATCATTATGAATAAATCAATTACTTTTTCATTTGTAACAAATGTTTAAAACCACAAGACAGGAGAAATATAAACCAGTGCAAACTAATACGTCAAACAGAGAAATAGATTATATAATATGACAAAGAGTAATCATACATTTTCCGAAAGATATAACAAATGTGACACTTAAGAGCACCATAAAGGATTCTCAATCCATCGTCTACAAACACAGAACACAAAAACTTACATTCAGGTTAGAAAACAACATGGCAGCCCATAAGTCTGCATACTTTTTTTTATTTTACAATATAATAACCGTGAAAATTCTGATGAAATTTACCTTTTTCTTTTCACTTTCATCTGTGACAGCGAAAAATACACGAGTTTTACCTCTTACATGAGTCTTTGAGACGCAAGACAATCAAGGACATTTCCAATTAAAGCCATAGAGAGGAAAATGGCGGCTGTTCTTTATAAGCAAACGATTTAATTTTTAAAACAACAATTCTAATCCATCGTTTGCTCTGTGTAGCAAGAATTCATGTTAATGCATGGCATATAGAATTTTAAAACTAAATAATTCGGAAAAGTTTTGAGTATTATACATACATTTCTAAGAGAAATTTCAGTTCTTAAATGCATTTTTCCTTTGTTCAAAGAATAGTTAAAGATATAAAAAATTCTATTCTATTCCACTAAAAATTCAGTTGTGTAGAAATATGAATTTGATACGACTTGGTAATAGCATTTGCTCTAAATATATGCGTACAGTATTAATTAAATTTTAATTATTTGAACCATATTTAATAAATAATTAGTGAATAGCGAAAAAAGGGAGTCTTTCTTAACATATTTATAGCTTGGTTAGTATGAAACCTGAATGAATTCGAATTTGCATAATTATATATATTTTGTGTTTTTGCAAAAATTATGACTGTTACGTCCATATATTTTTTGATAATTATATATAAGAAAAAAAAGCATGTTGAAGTAATCAGAACATACAATAATATTTTCAATTGATTGATTGATTGATGTTATATGGTTCAAAGCTGGACACAAATTTGAACATTTTAATGTTAAGTGGAAAGTTTTTGTGGTAGTCGCGCACACAGCTACCAAAATGCACTCAAAGCTTTAAAACAATGCCATTTCTAAAATTTAATTTAGAATTTTTAAATTAATATTTTTATTAACTTTTCTCAAAGACAATAGATAAATTACTACTTCATAAATATAATTTTCATGGTTTAATGCAGAATTCTACAATCTGTAGAAGAAAACTAAGAATTCAATAATAAAGCCGATAATTATCTTTTAATATAATTATTTTCAGATTCATAAGTTTAAATTACAGCAAATGAAGAAAGTCTTCATATTTCATTTGAAATTTAAAAGAAAAGAAAACAAACGAATAATTTAATTTTTTAGAAGAGAATGTCTCAAGAAGTCAACAGTGAAACCTCTATCTACTCTAATCGATTCTCTAAGCGCCTAGAAAAGCTCTCATGAAAGACACTTGCAAGAGGGGGAATTTAAAATCGTGAAGATGATTGCGTGCCTGGAGTTTAAAACACTTTTCACTAAGCTAAACAACCGATAAAAATTTGTGCTCAACACAATACTGTGAGTCATACTCAATAATACTTAATAATGAATGCAAGCACATCCCCAAACTTTCTGCACTCTTTTAAATAGATCAACAATACTTGAGAACAAATGTGAAGCAGGCATTACATGCATCATATAAAAAAGAACTGTTTCACAACACAGGAAAGGTATTTTTTTAAAATCCTTCTTGTTCAAATATTTGGAAGGATTTGGATTTTAACAAGTTCGGGGAAAAACAGAGAAAATGTGAAGATTTTTTTCTTGTTAATTGGCACCAGTATAAATGGACTGAGCAACAGGAGTGGGGGAGGTAAAAGGTCTTCCATCTTTTTGAAGGACAAATTAGGATAAACAACGTCCGTTTATTTTGAAGATTAATATTATTAACTTTCAAGCGGTGTATACTTTTAAAAATGCATGACGATCAATAATGAATATCTTTAGAAGATATTTTTACGATTCTTGACATTTAGAAAGTTAGTAAATTATGAATAATTGCAAGAGTAAATAATAATGCATGAAAAAATTTAGATTTTGAAAGATAAAAATTATTTTTAACCAGCCCTAGCAGCCGAAAATTAAATGCTGTTCATGAAAAATATAATTTAATGCAGCATTTTAATCAAAAGTAAGAGATTATATAAAACAACATTGCGATAAGTCATTAAATGGAGTCAATAGTAAATAAACCTTAATAAAACTATTTGATTTATCTTACCGAAATAAATTGAAACACATCTAAAAATATAAAAATCATTAAAATAAAATAGGACCGATGATATATTAATCTGTTTTTTAAAATTTGTATTCAAAAGTTTCTTTAATATGTACATGCAATTTATGCAAAAGTAAGGCAAATATTAAAAAATTAATTTGGAACAGAAAGTAATTTCCAGAGGAGAATTTTGCTTAATTAAACTGTTCTGCAGGAAGAATAAGAAGTTTGTTGATTGAAACTCATAATAATTACTTTTGTCAGCCAACTCGAAAAGACAGAAGACCCTTACTGTTTGGGGCACATCTTACAGACAAGAACACTCAAAAGTTAAAATATGAAACAAATATTTACATGGTGTCAAACTAAATGCGTTTTTATCCTCAAAACCAAACGACTAGAGATGATCTAGTCCTAAGATCATAAATAGAATTTGAGACGGTGAATTCATGTTGCCGCCTCCTCAGTTCCGTTGGGTCGGTAGCCATTTTGCAAGAAGAGCCACCTGCCGGCAATCAGGTGCACTATGAAGAAAGGCATCGTTGTAATAATATATTGTGTCACAAGGTTGTAAAGGACCCAAAAAACACGGTAACGTACAATAAGAGATCGAAATGTTTCCAAAATGGGTAGAAAAAGAGACAACATTTAAAGTAGTGTTCAAAGATTTACAATAACTTGTGCAAGACGAACACACAAATGCTTCTTTAAGGGGAAGGAAAAACTCTGTTATATATATAGAAATTCATAAAACGTAATTGAGGAAAGGAGAAAAAAGTTCTGTGCTATTTTCTGCGTTTTACAATCCTTTATACATCAAAAAGCAAAAATAAAAATGAAGTTTTAAAGAAGGGAGAACTTTTGATTCCTTTGAAACGAACTGTAATTTATACTGCTTACAGTCTGGCATAGCAGTGTGTGCTTGTCGCTACCCTTGATTTGCTATATACACTACTTTTTCACCGGTGCGTTTCATTATTGCACCAAGATGAGTCGATACTTCGGAGGGGCACAAATATCGATTCTGAAATAAAATTATCGATTAAAATGGAGACTGTCTTCAACACGCACGGGGGAAGAGATCAGTGTACAACACAAAACATACACAAGTGAGGTACTACATCATCCAACGGTCGCGTTGTTTCTTTGCATCCAGCCGTCAAAGTCGTCAATTCATACTCATACACAAGCATGCTGCAAGCAGAAGAAACAATTTTTTATTTTTATTTTTTAAGCTCGTGCTCATTGCGTTGCTCATTTTGTTTTACTTTAAGAGTAGTGTCGTTTTGTTTGCAATGGGGTTGTTCAACAGGCTGAGCAAAATCTGTGTGCTGAAACATGACAAGGCGTGAGAACTGTAAAAGTGGAGAAATAGAATTATTTATCACATTACATTGCAAAAAATCTCAGCCCCTTTAAAAGTCACATTTCGAAGAGAAAGAGAGGAAAAAAACTTTTTTTTGGTTCATTTCACGTTTCTCCAACATTTCGAAATCCATTCATTCATTTCGTCAATCTTCCAAGAATTAATGAATTTAAGGCCACTCTTTTTATTACACCGGGATAATGTTCCACTTGGAAAACTATGGTGCGATTTTTTATGTGATTTGTTTTTTTATAACGGTGAAAAATGAACGTCCATCTTTTCTCTCTGGAGTTCTAACGTTTCACCGAGCTTCCGATGTTATTGCACATCGAAGGAGTAAAGAAAAGGAATCACTTTTGTTGCGAATTGCAAAGTTCAAAATTCCCAATCTTCACCTACATCCTCTTTTTCCAACCTTTGTTGAAGTTTCTCAATGTTTTTACGCCTGTCCTTAGCTTCGGCATCATCCCAACTTTCGTCGTCGTCATCATCATCGTCCTGCTCTTCGAGGAAGACGGGTTTTTTGAGCGTGGCACTGTCTCTCGCACACAAAAGTTTCCTTTTTGCATTCGATTCGGAAGCATCGCGGTCACCTACACCATTTGTTAAACCTTCGACCTCATTGTCCGATCGGTCGGGACTCACCATAGCAGTTCTTCGATTCTTTTCGTTGCGATTCGCGTGGCACTTTGACGAAGACCTCTCGTCCGGTGCTGGCACGGGCAGCACGTGGACCGTCTCGACTCGGGGCGACATGAGCAAATCGAAATCTTCCGTCTGACGCACGCACACACCATTGATGATCTCCTCCTGTTCAGTCGCACTTTCGTCACCCAGACGATCCTCATCATCAAGTCCGTCATCCTCATCGTCTGTGTTGTCGGGGGATAGTTCTAAACCAGGGTCTACCCACTGGGGCATTGCTGGCTTGCGCCTGTTGCTGCTTCCACCTCCAGGTGCTGGCCTTACCTGCTCACTAGGAGCAGGTGGCCTTAGAGGAGATGCTTCGCGATGATTGTTGGACTGTCCATCATCGATGGAGTCTCGGTCACTGTTGTCCCCTTGCATGAGATTGTCCTGGGACAGATTGGAATCGTCGTTCATCTCACTGTTGGAGCGGTCGTCTGTGCTGCTACCATTGGTAGTATCCGCTTTCACTCCGCTGTTCATGGCATTCCGTAATTGACTAGACATGCTCAAGTCCAGTGTTCCCACGTCGTCTCCAGACGAAGACAGAGGGGAACAGTTGCGATAAGGTGAGTACAGGTAGGGCATATTTGAACCGTAAGGAGCGAATTGGGGCTGTTTCTCTCTGCACTTTTCAGCTAATCTCTGATTCAAGAGAAGGCGATACTGCACTGGTTCGAAGGCCATGCCCTCCCTTACTGGTGGAGGCAAGGAAAGATCAGAGCCTTTCCTGCTGTGCTCGTCGTCAGAAGCGTGCTGCTTCATTCTCATGCGATGATTGTGGAACCAGTTGGTGATAGTCCGTACCGACAAGTTGAGTTCATTGGCAAGAAATTCGATGGTGGCCGTGCTGGGGTAAGGATCCAGTGAGAAAGCCAGTTTGAGGGCTTCCTTCTGTTCCTCGGTGAACAGAACGCGTGGTTTCTTGGCAGGAGGGTACGGAGATGGTGGTGCGAAACTGTAGCTGTTATAGATTTGGCCACCATCTGACTGGCTTCGTGGACTGTCCATAGGTCCTTCTCCCGTTCGGCGACGTTTATTTGCTAAAAATGAAGTAAATAAAATTAATTAACTAAAAATAATTTCTAAGAAGTAATATTTATTTACTCCACATAAATGCACGAACTAAGAGTTCAAGAACATCTTAGAAGCACATTATTTTCGTTGCACACTTTCTAATACACATCTTCATGAATATACACTGTATAATAATAAAGGCATTCACATCAAACAACAGTGATAAATTAAACGAATTAATTGAAAATTATATAAAATAATTCCAAATCTATGGTGAAGTATTTTATTCTTAGCATACTATCTAAACAAGTGAAGAAAAAGATAGAAGCAAAAAACATTCCCATTTCCAATATGACAAATAATGCATTTTATCACATAAAAAAATTAATTATACATTGCATACCCAAATTCATATTAGCACAAATATTTAGTAAGAATATAGAAAAAATTATGTAACTGACCTTCTCTCCTCTCATTTTTGAGTGTCTGCAACATTTCTACATTATGCGGATCGTTTAGCCACATTTGCATTCGAATGAAAGGTTCTCGGCCTTTGATACTCAACATGTGCCACGGTTTGGGTTTAGACAACAACTCGCTCACTGAACCCTGGGACAAACCCAAAACAGCTTCACCGAATATCTGAAAAGAAAAGTTAACATTCGTTACTCTCAATTTCTTTTTAAGAAACCACAAACAAGCCAGTCTATAAACAAAATAAGTTTGTAAAAGTTCGTTCTTTTCTTTATTTATCTTCGCCTTCACGAATGAAGTCAATGCTACAGAAAAGTTAACAAAATCAATTTAGAATACAGTAGAACCCCGGTAATCCGGACACGCGCTAATCCGGAACCCTCGGTAATCCGGACGGTCCATGGAATGATGCAAACCCGCATCCTGCGCTGATACAACCTATGGATCAGAATGTTATTCAAAACATCAAGCTGGGATATCGCAAGTTGCTTCTTACGAACATTCTCAATGATCCTGTTCACAATGAAAACCTGGAAAAAACACAGACAAATGCAAATTTAAAAGATGTCGTGTTTAGTCTTGCTAACTGTTGGGCATCTGTGTCTACATTGCTGATCAACAAGTCGTGGGAAAATTTGCTTCCCAATTTTATTGATTCTGAAGCTGAAGAAAATGTGCAAACTGAAGAAATTCAGCCTTGCAACACTCATTAACCAATTACAAAACACGAACCCGATGTCTAATACTGAAGCCTTCCAGTGGGCTGCTGAGGCTGACGACAGTTTGGCTCGAAATGAAATTTTAACAGACGACGAAATTATCAGAACGGTAACAGCAGAAGATGATGATGACGACGACGTCACCCCGTAAACGCCGTCAAAATTTCTCATTCTGAGGCTGTGGCGGCACTCAACACTTCATTACAGTGGGCTGAAGAGAAACATTTTGAAGCACACGAAATTATGCTCCTCAGACGTTTAAGAGACCGCGCGCAAAAAAAAGTCACTGACTCTTTTGGACACTGATTATGTTCATTCACTTACATATGTAGTAATTATGTATGTACATATCATGTTCATACTGTATCATGTTCATTCAAGTTATCCATACAATGTTAGTTCATACAAATATACCATAATACCTATACATACAATTTTTGAGAAAAGTGTTTTACATTATATTTTAAAAACCTCGCTATTCCGGAAATCCCGCTAATCCGGACGTCCATGTGCCTGAATTCGTCCGGATTAACGGGGTCCTACTGTAGTCAAAAATATCTTTAAAGAATATTTAAAAGTAACTCCGAATAAATGCACAGAATAAGGTCTGTTTTATTTTCTTTAGCACTCTTTCTCTGTCACTTAGAGAAAAATGAATAAATGATTCATAACAAAAAGAGAAAAATATAGCTCGTAGAAGCTACCACTACTCACTTTCTGTCCTATATTGTGCGCCATGAGTGTCTCCTTAATTTTCGAAGTGATAGTCTGTGTATCCAGATCTGTGGTGAGAGCTGCCATTTCGTATACAGAGGGTTGACTGTAGCCTCGTGACAGGCTTGGGGTCTTCCTGCTGTGGGTGACCGGTGTGTTGGAAGAGGTGACGGTCAGCGCCATGGGCATCGTGTCCGGGGTAACGCACACAGACCGAGGCGTATGGTTATGAGAGGAGAACACCGAGTTGTTCTGAGTGAGCTGGCGATTGTCCGGAGTTCGAAGGTTGTTGTCCATGGGCCGAGGACTCATTTTATTGGACCCTAGAGCGAAAAACATACATTATTTTAAGACGCTGAAAGGTACAAGGTCTTTTAAGATCCAATAGAATTTCTGAACGCATAGCTGAATAAATTTTAGGATAATAATTTGTAAAGAACTGCTATGAAACGAATCTTACCACCAAAAGACATGATGCCTTGCGGATTCGTGGCTCCACCAAAGCTTCCTGTTCTCATGAGCTTTTCGGGTGCTATCTTGTATTGTGAGGCAACAAGTTTATGCACAGCGTTTTCGTCTTCCAGAAAGATCTTCATGCGGATGAAGGGTTCTCGCCCTTTCTGCGTGAGCATATGCCACGGTTTGGGGCGCGCCAGTAAGTCGGACACTGATCCCTGAGACAGTCCGAGCACGCTCTCCCCGAACAACCTCTGGCTGATGGAATACTGACTCAGCTGTTCTTTGACCTGTACAACAAAAACAAACATCATACATAGAGATTAGAAATTGTAGGGTTTTATTTTGTTAGTAGAAGAAATAAGCATTCTGATGCTTTTTTCTCTAAATTTTATCTTTCCTAGGAAATCTTTATTTAAATGTAAACAAATTAATTGTCTCTTTTTTAATTTTTATTTTTCTCAAATATTTCTCTACTCTCAAAATTTTGATATGCACTTTAAATTCACTCCAAGAACAAGCCATGTCACTAAAAGCATAAATTCTTCCAAGAGATGCAGGTGATGGCCCCAGTAGAGGCCAAACAGCATAAAATATGTATGTAGTAGAAAAAAATAGGGCGTCTTAAAACATCAAATTATGGGTTTACTTTTATGGGATGGAGGCTAATGGGATGTAACGCATAAATTTGATAGTATTTTGAACTAAAATTATTATGCACATACTGCATTGAATTTAGGCGTAACAGCTTAAAATGAACCATCCATCAGGACGATAGGAGGATCATTACAATAGCCAATATCAATTTTTTTATTTAAAATATAATGTGAACAGCACATTCATAATGGTTAATTAAATTTAAGACTAACCTTTTTAACAATGTCTTCAGTGTTGACACTATTGTACTGATCAAACTGCTGCTGAGTAATGGGAGGAAGAACAGCTTTGGCAGGCCTTTGAGGTGTGCTCGGCAGAGATGGTAGAGATGACTGAGACAGTAAAGAATTGGTGATTGATTGCATTCGCTGCAGGGGGGAGGCCGACGTGGTAAGATCCTCAGTACTGCTCTGTGGAGCACCAGGACTCGAAGTCTTTGATTCGGACAAAGGCAGCAAGGCAGGTGGGGCGGGAGACGGACTATGATGTCGGTATGAGCCAGGAGTTGGGGTTGATGAAGACTTAGAATTCATGGAAGAAGAAATATTAGGCTCGGTCTTGGGCCTTACGAGCGAAAAGGCACTTCCATGATGTCTCATCTCTGGCTCCTCTCTACCTGAGCCGCCGCTATTCTTCATTTCCGATCTGGACCTGCTGCCAATAGTCGCATCGACAGGACATTCTTGGTGAGTCTGACTGTTACTGACATTATTTGTGCCATTATTTATTGTCGAACTGCTGCTGTTATTGTTATGTAGGTGGGATAAATTGTACGAACTGCCGTTAGCCGAAAATGGATTAAAATTTGGATGATGGTTGGGAGGCATCAAGTGGGATAACCTCGTCAGCTCTTGGTGGTATATTGTCAGAGCCTGTCGAATCTCTTCCTGTGTTCTCTCAAACTGATCTCTGGGCGTTCTGAAACCTTCTTCAACACGCTGTCCGATAAGTTTGGCAAGCTCCTCCTGATAAATTCTAGCTACCATTTCCTGAGGTATGTCATCGTTCTCATATTTTCGGGATCGCCTGAAAGACTTATCGCTAGTATTTGATGCGTCTCTTGAATTTCCATGATTCAGTTTAGAGTCATTTCCTTCTCTGTCACCACGGATATCATCACAACTGTCCATAGATCTGTTTTCGCCGTTGTTGCCATTCGGCAGCAAGGAGCTTGGACTCTTTTGCTCCTGTTGTTTCATCATGGCCATCTGTGCCTCGTTAAGGATTTGTGCTATTCTCTCCTCTGCTCCTTGGTCGTCGGATTTGTACGAAGACACTCCGCCACCTCCAGAACCGCCGACACAGTCTTTGCCTGGTGGAGAAGAAAGAAGGCTTGATTTTCTTTCTGCCACTGAAAATTAAATTATTTTACAGGAACGCCAATAAACAACACTGCTTAAATATAAATAATGCTCTTCGATTTCGTAAGTTAAAGTTGAATCGATTATATAAAGATTTACATTTTTTTTTACAATTTTTCAGGGATACTGCGTAAAAAATAATGACAATAGAATAAACCTATTATATCAAACATTATAATGGCTGATCATAATAATTATTACCATCAGATTTATTTATTTTTGACTATAACAACAGAAAAATTGAGCCGCTGTCAGGGACCTAGTTGTTCAACAGTAAATTTTTACATAGTTGTTCAAGTAATTCTCGTTTTTTCCTCCTTTAATAACTCACTATAACAACTGTAGTGAGCGGCACGAACAGTGCATAATTAATATTAATCTGAAGTTAAATAATAAGAAGTAGCTGTGATACGCAAATTCCTCAAAAGGACTCTATGTCCCTCCGCAGAGAACGGTCAGCACACAAGATCTCAATATGATTTCTGACACGAGGAAGCCGTCAGTGATACACTAAATTGCACAATAAACTTAAATTTGCTTTGCTCATATGTCACATATTTTACTAATAGGTAATTCGTAATCTGGTTACATGTTAATTTGATACGTTAAGTTATAGTTCTGCTGTTTTAACAAGAGCCTTAAGGCAGCTATGAAATCGCAGTTACAACTTCTAACAGTTTAAAAAAGTACCATTTCTTAGGATATACAAGTCATATAGTAATTCAATCAAAGCGAAGAAAACTTATGTTTCTTAACTTTAAATTTAGCAATTACATATTAGATTATTTTATTGCTACACAAGTTTCCAATGCTTTTTAATAAAGAAACGAAATCTGTCACTTCAGCACATGCAGATTGTCACTTCCCGAATTATAAAATTAGTAAAACTTTCATTCATATGATATTACTCCTCGTCAACGATTATAGAAACTGAAGTTAATTTAAAAACACGTAACATTGGCGAGAAACTTAAGAAATCAGAAATTTCCCTCCACCGTTTATTAATCTGAATAACTTCAACTTTAAATACGAATATATGAATTTATAGAAAAAAAAGACAATGAATGCACAGAAGAGATTCTTTACAAATTTTGTAAGTTAAATATTAAGTAGACAAAATTCCTCAACCAATTACCTCTTCTCGGCACGAGTGTCTTCAGCATGTGGATGCACTGGTCATCTGATGCCCATGCATGCATCTTTCGATACGAGTCCCTTCCTTTTTCTGTCAGTTTGTCCCAAGGTTTTGGTTTGGACAGCAGTTCGCTGACCGTACCTTGTGAAAGTCCGAGCACAAACTTGGCGAACAGTCTCTGGCCAATATTGTGCACACTCAGCAGTTCCCTGACGCACCGGGAAATGTTCAGAGTGTTGAGCGTCTCGTTGGCGTATTTGTCGATGTTGTGCCTCAGGCACTCCTGGAGATTGCCCAAGGAGTTGGGTCTGTTGTCACAGTTGACAGGGGAGGCGATTTCTTTGATTGAAGGTTGGTGGGTGGTTGATGAAGGGGAAGTCCTTTCGGAGGTCAAGTTGACCGCGGATGTGGGAGAAGCAGCCTCCAGTATGGGAGGTGAGGGCTTTCTGTCTTCGTGAGAATTGGTGCTGGTGATGGAGGTGGTCGATGACGGTGGGTAGCAGTCTCCGCTGCTTTTGGACACTGGAGAAGAAGGTCGACTGCATACTTCTTCCTTAGCCACGGTTTGAGCGTAGGTAGTGACTATCTCTTGGCCCAGCATCGTACCGAAGCTGTCCACGCTGTGAAGGGGATAATTTTGGGAAGAGCCTGAAAAGACATTAGTGGTAAGTTAGTGAAACGGTTACAAAACACATTCATTCCGATGTTATGAAAAAAAGAATGATGCTGCATTAACATTGCAAGATAAATGCGGCAAAAATTGCTGCATAGAAACTATACATTTTCTTCGTAGAATGAGTTCCGATCCAGCAGTCTGGAAGTAATGAATCTCAAAGAGACGAAAAGGTTCTTATGTGACAGGTGATCATCTACCATGTCTTAATCC
>BGPR01000191.1:957734-972406 GCA_013235015.1 Araneus ventricosus | reverse complement strand
AATGGATTTCATTTTCATTTATATTATTTTACTACAAGAATAAATAATTTTACTTTTGTGAAAATATACGTACCATTTTCTTCCGTCTTTATAGATTTGACTGGAGTGTTATCTGCGTGAGCAGATTTGTGATTCTCTTTCGTCAAATCGGGAGGTTTGTCACTCTGATTTTTGTTTTCATCTCTACTTTCCCATGCCCTGGAGTTAACGTACTCTATAGATTTTAGAATGCTGAAAAATACAAATTTCTTCCATCAGAACTAAGACCATAACAAACAAGCAAGAAATTATATTGCATTAATGTAATAAAACATGAAGATATATTGGTCTATTCTTTGCAATTTATACAATTTTATCTTTAAAAAACTCTTAGAATAATTTTTAAAATACCAAATAGAGAAGCAATTTCTACCATTTAAGTGCGAATTAACAATAACTAATTTTTAATTGCTGTTAAATGTGCCAAATAGAGAAGCAATTTCTACCATTTAAGTGCGAATTAACAGTAACTAATTTTTAATTACTGTTAAATGTGCCAAATGGAGAAGCACTTTCTACCATTGAAGTGCGAATTAACAATAACTAATTTTTAATTGCTGTTCAATGCACCAAATAGAGAAAAAAATTCTACCATTAAGTGCGAATTAACAATATCTAATTTTTAATTGCTGTTACATGTACCAAATAGGGAAGCAATATCTACCATTTAAGTGCGAATTAACAATAACTGAATAATCTTCTTCCATTTAACATTTCATTTTAAAGAGGATAATTTTCTTAAGCTACATTCAGTGCATATTATTTATAATTCTGCATAATCTTATCTTTACAAATCTTTTTGGAATTTTTTCGTAATCTTTATTTACTGACAAAAAAAGAAAAAAAAAAATTCTAACCACATAAGGACAAATTAATGATAAACGAATAATAAATACTCTTCTATTCAACACTTCATGATAGAGCATCTATTTACTGAAGATACATTTAAAGTGCAGAAAAAAATAAGATTAATTTCATAAGTGTTTAGACTTTACCTCAATTCTTTCTTAATTTCGTCGTAGTCTTGCTGTCTGACCAATTTCTCACCCAGTTCAACAATCATCTTGTCTTTTTCGTTGACCAGTTCTTCGAGTTGAGCAATCTGGGTCAAAGAGAAATAAAAGGTTAGGTAAAGTAAAAAAACTCCAAATCATAAACTCAAGAGATTGTCCAAATATTTTTAATACGATAACCCAGAGGTACATGCTCCCTGGAAAGATGTCATCAAGACCGCGGGTCAAGTCATTAAGAGTTCAGAACTTTTGGATGAAAGGTTTTTAATATTAGTCGCAATCATCTTTTCCCAAAAAAGAGTAGAACATCTTCAAATCAAGTTTCTTACTTTAATGGAATTTCGTCCTGGCATTAATAAGGTTGCTTTTCCAATTAACGAAAATTATTTCAATTTCAAAAACGAAAAAGCTCTAAACATCACAGCAACAATGGCATTCAACACTTCATCCTCAAATTTTTAGTCTTTAATTTGAGGAGAATATTTGGTGTTCTCATTGACAGTAAAAAAATTCCGCTAAAAGTGATTAAGACGCACAAAAATGTCAATTAAAATTATTAAAGATTACAAAAGACGGCGTTATTTATAATTCACGATTTTGAGATGATAATTTAATGATTTTTCATTAAAATTACATTTGATTAAAAATTACATTTAAAGAAAAGTCGAAATCAAAACTGATACCAGAATAAAGAAAGTTCAAAAATTGTAATCGGTCATTCCATTTCGAACTTTGAATCCCCTAATTTTGTAAAATTGGTTTGTTAGTTTATTTACTTAAATGGAATACATTTTCTACAAAACACGTCATTGATATCAAGTGAATTTTTGTGTAAAGGTAAGACAGAATTTGTTTACTTTTCACTTGTTTTGGGCATAGAAACAAGTGCAAAAATTCTCAACCTTTAAAAAGAGGAAATACGGTAAGCAGTGAAAATCTTAATGACATTTTTAATCTTCACATTCAAAAAGAGTTCGCTAACAGTTAAAAACTCATATATTTTGGATTGCACGATTCATGTTCCTGATACTTATCTGTTTGTCATTATGCTAATATAACGTTTAATTTGATGCACAATGAAATATCTTGTTATCATTATTCACAACCGAAGATTGGTAGATGCGCCGTTTTAATCTGTGTCTATGCTTTTTATACCATTTTTTTGAAAGCAGAAAAAAATTGCAACAAAAATGGATAGAATAGATTTTTCTATTTTTTAACAATTAATAAAATAAAGTGCGACGAATTCGAAAAAAAATGGGAGAACGTATTTCAGATCATTGTTTTGAAAGTTTCACGTAACATATTTGGAATTTTACATTTTGTATTTGTAAAGCAATAAATATGCACGAATTTCTAATTATAGTTTCATTTTTCTATTGGATAACTGATTTAGAATTTTAAGAAACCAAGTCTAAAAATGTGCTTTTTCTCAACGACAAGTTATTAAAAGTTGTTTGATTATTTAGCTGCCATAGCGGCAGAAGCATAATTGGATGTAGTTAAGCAATCGGGATACCAACCATCATTTTATGATTTCGAGTTCTTTATAGCAAACTGCATCTAAATTTGTGTAATTTGCTATGCTGGATTCTGTTGCACAAAATACAACTCATAATAAAATAATTAATTTTGTAAAAATGCAGCTATAGAATTTTTTCAGTAATGTTTTGAGATTCTTCATTTCAAAATGTGAATTTTGGAGATAATTTCCAGGTCCAATTAAGAATGGAGTTCTATCAGATTCTTACTGTGAATTAGTATATTCTGTATAACTCATCGTAATAGAGTGTAGTAAATACACTTATTCAGAAAATCGTCTTAATTCAAAACATTTAATCAAAATTAACAGCATAATTTCTTTGAATTAACTTAACCTCTTCTTACTTAAAGTTTTGTAAAACCAGATGTCTCTCAAAATGAGTATTTTAAAGATAACCCCCCATAACTGCACACAATTAATAAAGGCATATTGTTATATAATATTTGCAACAAAAACTTTTCCTAGTAAAGATGGAAAACTTACTTTCGAGGCACTTGTCTCTTGTAAAGTGTTGAGTATAGCTTGTAACCTTTGAATATCATCAACCAATTGGGAGATCTAAAAAACGAAATATCAAATTAGTTTATATACTCTAAATAATACCAACAATTTCCTCAAATGGAAAGGACACATTTCAAAAATCTGAAAGAGAAACACAAATGAGAAATAAAAATTAACCAAAGGATGATACTTTTAAACTTCTGGTGTGTTTTTAGAGGATTCGGTGCTTGTGTGTTTTGACTTTTTAACCCTTGCCTTTTGGAAATGGTCTTTTAATATTTAAAAAAAAATACGACTTTTAGAATCATAGTGTGTTTTAATGTTTTCGTTTTTCATTATATATGTGTTTGCAAAATTTTTATGACTTTGTGTATTCTCTATGTTCAACTTTTTATTTTATAGCGCATTTTTTTTTATTTACTCGTTGTGGCTTTTGTTCTTTGTTGTTTATAGCACTTTGTAAATGGAGTTTTCTCTGCAGTGTGTTTTTCTTTAAATAAATAAATAATAAATAACCCCAAGAATTCACTGAAGCTGATATGTGAGCAATCTTTAATTGTCGAGCATAGCGAGAAAATGCAGATTTTAATTTAATAACAATCTTTTTCTATGGGCATTTTGACTATTCTCAGTGACAAGTCCTCTTGTGAGAACAATGGGGTTTATTTTTCCACTCTTAGACTGTTGCCGGTAGACTAATTCTCCACGAGTTGTTAAGGCACATTATGAAAAGCAGACTGCAGGTTTTGGTAAACAAAGAAAACTTTGCGAATAGTTCCTTTAAAGAACTCTCCGTCTTGCACCTTTTGAATTTTACAAATAAGTCGAAATACCAGGTCACTCTTTTCAAGGGGAGGGAATTATGGTGATAACCGCTTTTCTCCCGGCAAAATGGTGCCCTTTTTAATAGATGACAGCCGGCGAAGAATTCCCATTGTAATCTCGCCCTTCCCTCGCTCGATTTTTAAGTTTTAATGCAAATTCTTTGGCAACACTGCGAACCGAGCGCGCGGGAATCCGAAATTGCCCAATAGAGTTTATCACTTTCAGAAAGAAAATGCGAGCCGACATTCCGCGATGGTTCTTTCGCTAAGAGGTTTTCGCGAAAGTGCTCCCCTCTCTTGATTCAAACAAATCACTGCGAGGTTGATAACGAACAAAGGTCGGTTTCATAATGAACAAAATCCAGGGAAGAAACCCAGGTTCGGAATTTTTAGAGGGCCTTTTGTTGGGAGAAAACCGATTACCTTTAGCTAAGACTTGATTCAAGTAGATCACGGGGATAGTTTATACCGGAAGATACTTCAGATTTTTGTATTCCTTTCATTATTTGCGGCATTTTAATTCGCATGAATTGCCTTAACTTCAACTGTTTCAAAATTTTAAGACGTAAAAATACAAATTAATTACCACTTAATTTCTAAAACCATTTCGATAAAAATAATTATTAAAAATTATTTATACTTAAATTATGAATCATTGACTGGTCTTTTGTTATTATTTAAATAAGTGTTTTACTCACAGTGGCTTTCTTAGTTAACAATAAATGTACATTATTTATACGAATAGTACTAATAATATTTAGTAATAACAAAAATGGTAGCAATAATTGAAAACAATCAGATTAGAATTACAATATAAAATTATTAGACTATTTTTAAAAAATGTTATTAATTCTACTCTGAGAAACTACTTATAAAAACAATTTTATATAAATTAAGCTGCGTAAGAACAGCTTAAAGAGCTAAAATCTTCCTTCTTTAATTTCAAATACAGAAAAGATGCGAGATAAATACAAATTAAGTAACACAGGATCCATTTCTTCTGACTTTCTAATGTTTTTGAGCACTGAAATGAGAAAAATTATACTTTTGTCTTTGGATGGTTATAATTGATGTGAAATTTCTTGGTCATTCAAATCATGTTTTGCTTGTTGTTTTTCTATGATTTATTTTGAGCATTTTGTGGAAAATTATGCTATTATGCTATACTGTCTTCATAGTTTTATAAAAATCGTATGAAAATTGCGTGAACATGAAATGGACAATCTAAAACTTGGACGATTTAAAAACTTCGGTTTAATATTTAGAAATTTGTATTAGAGGGCTTTTTTGTAACACAAAATGGTGTATTTACCATAATTAAAGCATTTAGTTGAAAAAAAAAGCATTTTTTCAATTAAAATACACGTTATTGTAATGCCAGAATAAATTTAAAAATAGCGAAAAAGATTATCAAAATGAGTAAATGAAAATTATTTATAAATACTGTATAACATAAGTATCTAATAAATATAAAATTGTCAGTAATATTAGGAAATAAACAAATGAAAATTGTAAGATTTTATTTTGGAATTTTTCATAAATCAATATAACTGTTCAAAATAAGGACATACATTTAACTGTAAGGTTATATTTACTGAAATATTTTTTAACAGATCATCTTTATTCTATGCCATTACAACTCCGTTTTAGACTAACTAGCTGAGAAAAAAAATGAAGACTAAATTTTATCATTTAATTTTTAAAGTAAGAGTTAAAATATATATAAAGGGAAGCATATAGATTGAAACACACAAAAATAATAACAGTTCCGATTTCATTTGAAATGTTCTTTACGACAGATTTTTCGGACATAACTTGGATAAAAATACACTAATTAGACCTCAAAATGTGTTATTGTCGAAACTAATTTATTCAGAATCAGTGCAGCACAATTTTTTTTATTATTGGAGAACGGAAAAGGTAGGACTATCCATGCGAATAAGCCGGCGTTAATTCAAATTGTTTAATTAGCGGTTGTATTTTCATTTTTTAATTAAAAAAGCTTTTGCGTTCATTTGCTTTTTATTCCGGTCATTTGAGTAAAATGGTAACTTTAGAGGAACAAAATAAACGCAATCGAGCATCGCTTGATTTCTCCGCGGCTAATTTTATATTTAAAAGCTTTCAACGCGTGTAAAAAGTAAAATAGAATGCAGTATCATTATCAGAATAGTTTCAAATCTGTATTACAATAGTTTCTGAAACAAAATGCAAACTTTTTCAACTTCGCAAAGATATTTTGGACTTAATGTTACACGAATTTTAATTTGTTTATAATGGTATTTGTTATTATGTATAAAGACTGCAAGAAACATATATCTCTAATGAAGTACACATATTATTTATGAAAACTTCATATGAAATCATAGTTAACATATTTTAAGAATTGAAATTATTGTAACATTATTGGTATCATTTCAAAAATCTTTTTAAAAGCAGTCAGCACAAAAACAACGCAAATGAAATTTTTACATCAATCTCAACTGGTGTCAGTTAACCTTAATGAACCTTCATAATTTTTCCAAACATATAAAATAGTCACAGTTTCTGCAACATGTTTATGTCTCGAAATGGCTAATGAATATGATATGCTTGATTAAATTTTCCTGACCAAAACAATTTAAAAGTGTTTTTCAAGCAGTTTTGCATCGTATAAATACATTAAATTATATATTCGAAGGTAAAAAGATAGGTATTTTAAATACTTGAGAAGGTTGAGTTATGTATAACAGTGTTAAATAACGCGCATCTTCACTGAAAAACATTAAAAAAAAATTAATTCTGCATTTCTTCAAAACATATTTAGAAAAAATGCTGCGTATTATAAATAAAACATAATTTAAAAGTGCAAAGTCTGAATGTGAATGATTGCTATTTAATATATTACTAATTAATTAATCAGTATTCAAAAATTTACGGTTGTTATAAATAGCTTAAATATATAGGCATATTATGATAGACCAATCATAGTAATCTAAAGTTAACATTCGTGCTATAACTAAAATTTACCTATTAAATTGTAATTATGTTTACTGAATTCACATATATATACTTTGGTTAACAGTTTCAAATAATTTATATTGAGCATTAACTTAGCTTGAGTTTAAAGTTTAAAAAATTACAAAAACAAACTTAAATAACATCATGGCAAATGATACTTTTAACATTTAAAATTCCAAGCGAAATTAAATTGAGCAATGGTAGAAAAAAATAGCTATGATTTATATTTAATGCTTGATATACTAACAACATATATAATCAAAGTTATTAAGTCCATTTCAAAACCAAGGTAACTCTCTTTTTTTCTTTAAATCAAAGATGTTTCTTTAAAAAATTGTTCAAGATTCAAAGATTTGTTCAAGTTCAAGACAGTTCACAACTAAATACTAACATTCTACTCTGATCGCCTTTGACAACGAACTAAAATATCTGAAGAGTTTCGATCACTTTCTAATCACATGTGCGATGACAAAATAATGTCAACAAGTTAACAGCTTTAAGTTACTCAATTATGAAAAGTAAAAAACCAAATTAATTCTAGCAATCTAAAACAATTTCCCTTTCACTAATACAAGAAATTTTCTGATCATAAATCAGAAACATCATTAGAAATTTGGTTTATCTGTAATTCATCAACGTAAGTGACGATTTTGAAACATCGATGCCAATTATTTCCTACAGCATAATTGAATTCGGATTCCTTTCAATAATTTCAACACATAAATCTGGGTTAATAAATGAGTTGGCAACAAAAAAACAATCACCGCGAATGCAAGTTTTCAAAGATTGTAAAGGTTGAACACAAGTTGCTGTCATTCCGAAATAAACAGAACATGAAGAGCACGCGAGGGAATAATTACAAGTTGGAAATGATCCCACCAGATGTCGCCCCATGCTTACCTCCTTTTCCTTGGATGCGAGCTCTAACTCTAGGGAAGACCGGGCTACAACGTCAACAGCCTGCTCCATGTCAGGAGCCTTCTGGATCTGATCAGCCAATTGGAGAGACTGTTTGGCGGCAGCTAGTTGATCTTTCAGATGATTCACTTCCTTCTCGGCTAGTGCTGCCCTCTGTGAAAGAACCAATCATTTACACACTTTGGCAAACTGCGCGCGCAATTGAACACGCACCTTCGGAAAAACTTGGGATGGAAGTTTTCGATTTTGGCTCGATGACACCAACTGCGCATCACTCATTCGCAAATCACCAATAGGAAAATTTCATGTTTTTGAGGTGCAGTTTGCGAAGCATCGCTTTCAGGTACAGCTGCAGAGAATGATTGATTGATTTCTGTGAATAATTTACGTTAACTTCAAATCGGGATAGGACTTAAGAAATTTGAATCGCATATTTCGCAGAATGAAACAAAAGTTACAAGTTTATTTCCAGAGAACAAACCGTTCTTCACGACTAAGTAATAATAAACAAACATGAACTAATTTTGATTTCATTTAATGTCAATAAAAATTTCTTTTCCCTAGCTAAGCTTCAGAAATAGCAAGAAAAGTTGCGAGGTACTTATTCACTAAACCTGCTACTTTTTCCGAAGATTTATTGAACATTTCATTGGAACTCTTTTCAAACTAAAGAAGTCTATTTTGTCTTTGTTGATAAATTAATGTCCTTATTAAGAACATCATTCTATATTTCAGCTATCTTTGTGTTCATAAGGACCAAATGAAGCAAACTGAGTATCATTGAAATGTTAAACACAACAAATAAGATGAAAAAGTATACCAATGCTATTTCGATATCTGTAACATCAGTTACTTTACTTTCCCTTTTATTTTACTTAACGATAAATTACTTAACACACACACAAAACAAAACGCGAACATCGCTATAACCGTATTCATGGAAAACTATTTAACTGCTTCACTTAAAAGCTCGAGAATACTCGTGCACAGAATTATCGCATTTTTAGTCTTCAAACTAAAATCTAATCATCAATTAGCTTTATAATTTTACACAAAAAATACGTAGAACCGATAAACATCTAAAGTATTCTATGCCTTCTGAGATGAATGAAACGACAGCCCACTTTCAAAACATAAGGAGCCATCTTATTAGATAGCAAAGAAAATAATTCAGTTAAGTGGTTAAAATCAGAGGGACTGATCTCATTTCAACTTTTCCGCATACTTACACAATATGGCGCATTTTGCGTTTAACTTCGTAGCAGTAGAGATAATCGAGTATGCAGCTTGGACCTTTTCTCTTCAGAATTTGATATAAATCTACAATTTTGGCGTAAAAGCTTGGGTTCACACGCACAAATATACAGACTGTCTACAGCCACAACCCGTTGACGAATTTGGTCCAAATTTCGATACATATCTACAATTTTTGTATCAAGACAAACTCCATCCATCGCACGAATATACAGATGGTCGACAGTCACAACCCATTGACGAATTTGGTCCCAATTTCTATACAGATCTACAATTTTTGTATCAAGACAAACTCCATCCATCGCATGAATATACAGATGGTCGACAGCCACAACCCGTTGGCGAATTTGGTCCAAATTTCGATGCAGATCTACAATTTTTGTATCAAGACAAACTCCATCCTTCTACCTGTTGTGTGAGTTATCGTGTCTACAGACAGACCGATGTACAAACAGATAAACATTATTCCAACAATGCGTTTTTTCGGACTCAGGGAGGTAAAAAACGTGGAGATTCATCAAAATCTCGAGGTCAAATTTTTCGACGATTTCAATACTTTCTCCATCCATACTTTGTAAAGGAGAAAGTAAAAATTATTTATCAATTTTTTTCACATATTAATCATTTTTCGAATCTTTATTGCATTATCCTGGCAACAGCATTTAACTCTTTCCACCCTAATGGGCACATATGTCCCAGAGATTACATTTCATCCCCTATAAGGTAAATAAATCTCCCTTTAGAATTTTTTTGTCTAAAGTTACTTTTAAACAGCTATTCATAGTTAAATTTTAACCCTGCCTGTGCTATATGAAATAAAACTTTCGCTGGTTTTAGTCAGTTAACGAAATGAACAGTTACATGACAACAAAAAGACAGTCGAGATATTTGAAGATTTCATCAAAATTTATTGCTAGTAACGATTTTCAGTCACAGATTCGTAAATACTTCTCCACAGTTTCCATAATCAATATACGTCCACACAGAAAGGTATCATCTTAAAAAAACCATCAAATAATTTTAAAAGAGAGTATTTTAAATCTTTACTCTTTAACAAAAATGCAAATTTTAAAATTACGGAGATATTCCTTATAAGTGATAACATATGCAATAGACTTTCCCAAGTGTATCATGGGCATACCTGACTTTCTTTCTTTTTCCTCTTCTAAATTATGTAACAGAATTCGGGGTTTTTGTGTCGGTTTTTTCCACTAAATTGTGTTATAGAAATTGTTTTTTTCCTGTCTCTCTTCTTTTTCAATTTTTTTTAGATTTTTTTCCTGTCTGTCTTCTCTAAATTATATCTCAGACTTCTTTTTA
The DNA here is from genome assembly GCA_013235015.1 of Araneus ventricosus. NCBI lineage: Eukaryota > Metazoa > Arthropoda > Arachnida > Araneae > Araneidae > Araneus > Araneus ventricosus. The sequence goes on along the minus strand of BGPR01000191.1, from coordinate 961,994 downwards.
AAAAAAAAAAAAACTATTTATTAGATCTTATAAAATTTTTATTTTAAAAAATTAGATTTCATTAGAAATTAAAAATAAACCTTTATAATTTATTTCTTGTTTATTTTATGAATGTTTCTTTATTTATTACGCTCATTTGTATTTATTTATTATTTATATTTGTCGATACTTATTTTTGTTGTTTGTATTTTATTATATTTATATTTGCATCTATATTTTGTTATGTATTACTTTTATTGTATTATTATATTTATATTTTTTGTATTGTACTATCTAATTCTTTGTATTTTATTGTATTCTATTATTTTGTATTGTATTACTTTAATATTTATATTGGAATTTTTCTTCCCGCCGACTCGTCAGGTGCCTTACACCCTTTGGGCAAGCAGGGTCAGCGTAGGCAATAAAATAAATCCAATATATGTCTCCATAACAAATATATATAAAAATATGGATGTAAAAGTTAGAAAAACATATCTCTCACATAGAATGCACTTGTGACGCGAAATTTGAGAAAAAATAGTGGAGGAGAGCTCCAAAGCTAAAATTCGAAAATGTTATTCAGAAGTATTAGGCAACGGTAACAAATCTGTTACGCCTAACAAGCAAATTTAAGTTACATCCTAAAATTACGATACCTCGGTAGCATTTACACAGCTTCACGAGGAAAAGTTTGATCACATTTCAGGACGCAGCTGCAATTGTAATAACTAAAAGACTTGAATTAAAAAAATGCTTTGTCGCCAGCAAAGCTGTCAGATGTTTCATGCTTTCCGGCAGAAATGAAAATGCGAATTTTTTTTCACATTTACCTGTTTGTTTTAGCTTCTGAATTCGGATGATTCGTCAGCCAACCACGCCTACAGGTAAGGAGCACAAACAGAAAGGCTGGGCAATAAACGTGAACATTTAACGTGAATCCGAAATCATATCACTGAAGGCAATTATTTGCATCACGCTCTTTCACCTTCAGAAGAACTTTTTTTTCACATTATAAGTTTTATTGCCAAGCATTGCTCGAAAATTAGGATTCGTGTTCAGAAAATTACTCATCGACTTCGTATGACGTAAAATATGCTTTTTAACACTCATAAGAGTGTCTAAGCAACATATCTGCACGTCAGAAGTAAACGATCGTAAATAACAATTTCAAAACTTTACAATGCAGTCAAAAGAAGTTCAGAGCGCACTATATAGCACGCTATAGGCAGTGGTCAATCCTTATTTTGAATCCTTAATTTTTCGACCTACAGTTATGACACTTTACCCCTCCGAAAATACGGTCGGAATATTGAAAATACGATAAAAACATCAAAATCAGAAAAATTGAACTTACGATAGCTTACCATATCATATACATTACGTTTTGATAAATGTGAATAATAATAATGCTCAATACAGGATGATTATTATTATTCCAGTTAACGAAATTCCATTTTAAAATATTTTATTGAAAATTATTTATTTTTCTCATATACTAGGAGAAACAAAATTAATAAATGAGAAGTTTCGATTTTATTGCTTAGATATTAACTTGTTATAGCACACTTAATATTAAACACAAATATCAAATTAAAAATAAAAGAATTTGATTATTTTTCCAACAGACCGCAGGGTCCCGTAATTAATTCAGTTAAAGAATAAAAGTTCGTACAGAATATACGTCAAATGCTCCGTGGGAATTTAATTTTCGAATTCACAATATATCTTGTAGGACTAAAATGTAGGTGACCTCACAACAACAGATAACGTTCAATAAGATGCAAAATTACGTTTGTCACGTGATGGTGACATCACGTGAGATGATTATATTTTATCTAATTTCGAAAATAAATATTTCTACGTTTTGTTTCATATTATATCTTTTAATCTATGTATTTCATGTAAAACAGAAATTCAAACAAATAAACTGTTTTATAATTATTAAATCCAATCATTCTAATTACTTTGCTCCCAATTAATATCTCTTAAATTACTTTACTCCTGAAAAGTACCTCTTTTCTGAAATGAAAGTAGAATTTTAATGTGTACCAAAAATGGTACACTTAATATTAAAGAATACATGTCGTTTATCCACACGTGTTAATAATCCAGACTGTTGGGGTAAACAATGTAATCCTACTCATTTGAAAGGACGACGATTCAAGTGAGTATAGCTGACTGTCCTTCGCAATGTGTACCGAAAACGGTACATATTACAAAGGACAATCACTTCATCGGATGAGAGATGAAAATAACACGTGCAGTGAAAGCCAGTTTTCAAAGCGTACCGTAAACGGAACCCTTATTCATCTGAACGGGCAACGATTGAAGTGAATAGAGCTGATTGTACCGAAAACGGTACATATGACAAAGGACAATTATATAAACATATGAGAGGCGAAAACATCACATGTAGTGAAAGCCGGTTTTCGAAGCGTACCGTAAACGGTACACGCGACAAAGAAAGCGTTAAAACCGCAAAGGGGGGATCTCACTTTGGAGAGAATCAAACGCGGAATGGGAGAGATTTAGAGAAGAGAGCCCGTCTTAGCAAAACAACGATCCGCACTTTTGAAAGCTCTCCGCCTCGATAATAAACACTTAACGGCGTTACGAATGTCATATTTTCGCAAAAATGCCGGTACGAAAATAACTCACACCCAGCAGAAAGATTTTGTGCTCCCTTACGAAATTCATGGAGAGAGAAGAAAAACAATTTTACGATTTCGTGAGTCCTGTTTCCTTATGGGCAGAAAGCCAAGACAACTATTGAGACGGAAGTATGCCCCTTTTTTCTCCCTTGAACAGAGGGAGCGTGATACTATTTAGCGACCCAAGAGCGTGCGACTCCGGATGATATGACAATTTAAATATGTATGACTCGAAACGCACACCCGACGAAAGGTACTGATGCGAATGGACCTCAATTTTACGATAGCGGAGAAACTTATTAGACTTCTTTCTTTGTTTTTTGCGAGCGAGTAGGCGATATTTGTAGTATTTTTAGACTTTCTGTAAGGGCGAAAAGCATCACTTGTAACAAAGACGGGCATTGACAGAGACATCCTAAATTAATCTACTCACTGCGGCTTCTTAAGGTAGCGACCCTAAATGGGGTCGTGAGAACTTTTACGCTATCCTCTTATTTCAGATTTGTAGGCAATAATAATGAAGATCATCAGTTGAATGCTAAGAATTTCACTACAATTTGCTCAATATGTATTTAAAGTGTATTTTGTTTTTACTCATTATTTCTTAATGCCTTATTTTAAAATTTCGTGTCCGCGATTTTATTTTTCCGGAAAAAAAAAGGCCGTAAGAAAAAAACAGAGGGAGTGTCCTCCCATTGACTTCCCTGAATACTTGACCAATACGGTGAGCTTTTTGTTTAGCTTCGCTATACAGTGAAGAGAATACAATATACATCTTCTTCCTGTTGACCAAATACGTACAAAACTCGATACAGATCTACGATTTCGGGATCACCACATAACAAATTTCATTTATCTTGCTTGCCGCGTTTTTAATTTATCATGTTCACATACACACAGACAGACACGCAAACAGACAATCAATCCGCAGAGGAATTTAGTCCAAAATCAGACATAAATCTATAATTTTGGTGCAAAAATCATACACTAAAATTCACCCATCTAGTTTTGTTACGTTTTTGCACAAACAGATGGATTGAAAAATAGTCAATTCATTGATGGATTTCGTTTAAAGACCACATACCAAACTTCATCTATCTAGCTCATTGCATTTTTAAGCGATTGTGTTCACAGGCATAATTACAAAAATATTTTTTTCAGACTCAGGGAGATCAAAAACGTGGAGATTCATCAAAATCTGAAGGTCGAATTTTTCGAAAATTACTATACCTTCTCTTTGGCTTTCTTTATACATCTTTTGGTGCGCGATAATGAATGAAGGTAATTAAGCAAGCGTAGTAGAAATTAGTGTTCCTTAAACATATATAGACTATCCATACTATCGAAGCCAAGTCGATAGTATCGGATTCTCGGAACTATCGACTGAAACAATCGATAGTATCGACCTCCTCAAAACTATCGATAGTTTTCTCCCGGGCAATACTATCGATATGCTCATTTTCAATCGATAGTTTTAAAGCTATCGACTGAACTATCGATAGTATCGACCTCCTCAAAACTATCGACAGTTTTCTCCCAGGCAATACTATCGATATGCGCATTTTCAATCGATAGTTTAAAAACTATCGACTGAACTAACTATAGTTTTAAACTATCGACTGAACTA
>BGPR01000191.1:851267-957724 GCA_013235015.1 Araneus ventricosus | reverse complement strand
TATAGTTTTAAACTATCGACTGAACTAACTATAGTTTTAAACTATCGACTGAAACTATCGATAGTTTCTAAACTATCGACTGAAAGAAAACCTATCGATTGTATCGCCCGCTGGGCAGAAAGCTGTCGATACTTCAGTCGATTGTTTTGGGAAACTATCGACTGCACTATTGATAGTTGATCTATCGATGTTTAAGGAAAACTAATAGAAATATTTTGACAGACCTGCGATGGCTAGATAATAAGATTTGCACGATAACTAATGGAGACGGACCAACAAATATTGATAAGTTTTATAATGATGAAATTGACAAAGAACATGCAAAAAATAGTTTTACGGTAGCTCAAAAACACATCAGATGATATCGGTTAGAAGTTGTGAATAATAGGTGAGATTTGTAATATTTCTATAATTATTCGAAAGAGGGAAAGCATTAAATAAAATGCTAAATAAAATGCTTGCACTTAGAGAGCTCTTCAAATGAATGTTGCACACGGACAATGATGAATGATGTTGCTAAATTAGTGTTAAATTAGTTCGTTAAAGTTACATTCAGACGGAGTTGTGACTGAAATTGTAACATATTGATGAGCACTGATAGAGATGAGTCAACAACTTTTGATAATGATGACAAAAACTGATGGGCAATAGATCTAAATTTTGCATTGCAATGAAAATAGATCAATATTTTGCATTGCAAAGAAATTTATGAGATATCTTATTTTATTTCATGTTCCGAAATTGTGACTGAGTAAGTGATATTTGTAATATTCTTTTGAAAAAGAAAATCATTACTTGAACGAAAACTGGGTGTTTGATGAGCAATCCTAAACTATTCAATTAGAAGAGTGGTTCTTAAACTCTAGATTCCAACTCAACATCAGGTCGAGTATACGAGATTTGTGATCGCAAAAGCATTGACAGAACGAAATTTCGTCAAAATCTTTCACTCAAAGATATTTCCGAAAATCCTTTCGATTGAAACATTTCATTAAAATTTGCAAAATAATTGAATCATTGATTGCAGAAATCATACGAGTAAATTTTTTTGAAAAACCGAAGTTTCGCTGTGTTCACATTCTAAAGGCTTATTTACTGTCCTACCGCCACGAGAAAAACCCTGAACAGGGTTGCCTCATGTAGACGAGTCGAAGAAAGAGAGGGAACGGGTATAACCAAACATTTAGCAAACTAAGCGCACTTCTTCAGGCGACGAATTCGTTTTCGACCGAAGTACAAAGCGAAATGAGACTTCCGCTGATTCGCCAAATGAAATAAAGCCCTTTCCTTCCCTCCCAAAATGCAGTAGAATATCCCGTTACCACAACGACTGCCATCTGCATGTCTGGGGTTTTTTCTCGTGGTGCTACGACAGTAGATAGTGAGTGAAGAAATGACAGGAGACAAGTAAAGTCATATTAAAGGTATATAAAATGTACCAGGTGAAAAAAATTTGAATCATTGATTAAAAAATTAATCAGTTTTTTAAAAGATCCCAACATTTTGATATTATTGACTCATGTGACTTCTACTCTCAACGATTCAATTATTTCAAGTTGCTCCTCTATAACTATGCTTGTTTATTATGATTAATGTTTCCATTTCTTATTTATTTTCCGATTTTGGGGTCATGACAAGATCTTCCTGATATAAATATAGTCACGAAAACTTTTTTTCCCATTTGAAGAGGAGTAATGTGTGGGAAATGCTTAAGTATCATTGACTTAAGACGGAGCAGAGACAAGATCATGAATGGATAAGTTACAAGATATTGATGACAATATCTAAAAACCACAAACATCATAAATAACTTTATCGTGGAGAAGTATGGTGAAGATAGAATCGCACATGATTTGGCGCAAAAGGAAAATGCATTCAATTATGCCCAATTTTTATTCATTTAAATGCATCATGCAGCGTGATTCGAATTCGAAATGCAACCAGTTAACAAAATACAACGCACTTTTTACTCGGTGACTCATTGTGTCGTCTCTTTCCATCAATCTAAATTAAATTACAACTTTTTACAAGGTAAGTCCTTAAGTTAAACTGTCATATTATATTTAAGAAATATGAAAATTTGAAGCTATTAGTAATATGAGATATTATATTTAAGAAATATGAAAATTTGAAGCTATTAGTAATATGAGAGATATGATTTGTTATCAACGACCGCACATTCAATAAAAAAAATGAAAACATTTGAAAGGAAATCATCATTGGTTATCTAGCGAAAAAGCGACCAACACATTCATCCACCAGCTATCAAAAGAATTGCAATAATTTAATTGGCAAATGAAATTATATTATATATTTTAATTAACGAAAATTTTATATTTCTACTTATCTCCAAAAGTTTTTGAAATGAATTCACGTTGATGCAAAAAGATAAAATTCTCATTCCCAACGTCATTCCTTCTTTTTTATTATTCATTTAAAATCCCGCTAAGAAATTCAGTCACCTCTATAAGAAAAAGTGAATAATTTTCGATATACCGACGATTTTATATAAAGTGAAAACATCCTTTTATACATGGGAGGTTAATACATTTTCCACGATTTTCTTTTCTTTTTCATTACAAATAACAGGTAACAGTGCGTAATGACTATTTGATGGAGTGTTTATTTTGTTTTGCGCCAGTAAGTACCATTATAAAAGAAGTTTTTCTGTAACATTAAGCTAAAGTGTATTAGGTTTAACTCAATTAAGATTTTTCTAATCTATAATTTATTCAAATAAAGTTTTAAAAAACAGAGCGACAACCTATGATTTTATTTCGGAGAATTGAAGCTTCTCTCATGGAAGTTTTGCCCCCCTTTTTAAAAGTTCAGTTTAATTCTAATCAAATGAGACTCAGTTAAGCGAAAACGGCATGAAAAACACTGTAAAGAACCATCAAGTTTTTGAAAGTATTTTATAAAATTTAGTATCAATTTTTAACATACACTGATATTTAAATATTTTCCAAATTTCTTTAATACGTAGTGAAACACACACAATTTCTCATAAAAACGATGTCATATCTATTATATGTCGTTATAACGAATGTTCACTATCGAATGACAGATAAATGGGGGCAACGAATGGAAAGGATTTTGCTGGAAATGAAGTTGCCACACAGGAATGGTTAATTCACCGAAAACTGCTGTAATATAAATTTACCGAATTAAACGCTCACGTAAACAATCCTGACGAATTTTGGTTCAACAGAAATCAAATACACTAGATACAGAAGTGTAAGGAAACGCAGTAACTAAGCCCGCGCTTTATAACGAAACACGTTAATTTGTGTGTAGAAATGGCAGATATAACATACAGCCAACGTCGCAAGATATCTTTTAATAAGTACAAACGATTTAAGTTAGCGAAAATCTTACACGCAGAGAGTACACTACTACTATCCAGACTGATGAATTATACGCGGAGCATTCATTCGGAAGTACGCTAACGAAATACCAGATCGTCATTTCTTTCTAATTAGTGAATAAAAATATGCCCCACATGCTCTTCATAGAATGTTACCAAATTATTATCCATGCAAGGAAAAAACCTTTCGTTTCCGAAGTTCGCAATTCATTGGTTTCGACTTTCTCCACGGCGAAACCCTGGAAAAACAAGTTGGTGGAAGAAATTTCCTCAATCAGTGCGCAATAATTGGAACATGGCGAATCCTCAGGTTTCTCTGCGCATTCTCGTTAAATCTCCCCCCTTTTAACGAGGCAACGATGGGCTTTTACGAGGCAAATAGACGTTGGCCGGGCACACAGAGATATCTCGGGCAGATATCTATTTGGAATGAGAGGATGTGGAAAACCTTTATATACGAAATGAAGACGCTGGTACAAGAGGGCAAGCCAGAGCCGCCTTCATTACCAAAATTGGTGTATCACTTTAGGATCTTCCATTTGATTAATGGAACGTGTTTTGGCGGGATTTCTGGAAACCTCGAGAGGTCCCGGAGTCGGTCCCCACCTCATTATGGACGCTTGTTAAAGGGGGCTGTCTTTATGTGTGGGTAGAAGCGTGTGTCTGGTCGGGACTCTTGAAATTGAAAGGATCGCCATTGTTTGAATCCCGTTCTGTGTGCCGACAAGTGGAAGCAAGTGGGCAACCTTTTTTTATTATTTCATTATTATTTTTTACCTTTTTTCTCGGTGGAGGTGCTTTTAAGCTGCCCGATTAATGGGTTGTTTCCGAAATATGCGTAATGATTGTTGTCTGTCGAGCAGAAGAAAACGCGAATATGCGGATTTTCGGCTTCATTTTAAAGGCCGAAGGATTAAAAACTTCTAACCAGCGCAATACATTACGCAATCTATCATTATAACGTTTTCAAGAGGACTCCTCATTAGAACGATTATTTCAAATGTTAATCAGGATAAAAACTGCGTTTATTAATTAGATGTTATAGTTTTTCCATCAACGTCATCACTGAAGTATGCGCCCAAGAAGTGTGGCTCATAGCGTGCCACGACTCAGTCGCAGCGCATTTATTAGCATCTTAGCTGTCAGGATGATGATAACAGATGCCAGAGATGGGAAATACCCCAATCCGCTACTTTATCTGCGGCTTTTTTTCTTCCTCTCTTTGGAGACACTATCGCAGCCAAAATGATTTAACTCGGAAGACGAATAAAAAAGTAATGATTTAAAGCATTCAAATAAAAACAGAAGGGATAGATAACTTGCTTTTTAAAAAAATACAAAGAGAATGTTTCATGTTATAAATCCACATACATTAATTACGGAGAAAACAAAGATCAGCTATAAAATCCCTTCTGAGACTATGGTCTGGAACTCAAGTAGGGTCGTGGACATTAATTTTGGGGTCACGAAAGCATAGATAGCGGGTATATCTGTAAGTATTGTCAGTTTGGGTAAGCAAAAATAAGTCCGAAAGCCATCTTCATTTGAAAAATTTATTTAAAATTTCTCATTTCGACACATTTGGCCGTTTCCGGTCCTGTGATGTCATTTGGCATCACCAGAAAAATCTGCTTTTAATAATCAACAGATGTCATCACTTGCGCTGAAACTGCACCTACGTGTTTCTAAATGGCAACATGATCCGGAAACAAACTAATAATGAATGAATTATTTACAATTAATTAAATCTGGATGAAAAGAATAATTTTAAACATGAAGTATTTCTAAATTGATTTTTTCAATATTTAAATTTCATTTTACAAAGAAATAATATTTTGGGCAGGAGACGGTTAACAATATTTCGTTTATCTTTTTTAAATAAATATTTCATTATCCTTTTTTGCTAACTCATATGAGCTTTTAAGGTCGTGGAAAATTTTTGCAGCCGAAATAGGATTGCTAAGGAGAAAAAATTAAAGATCTGCTACACGTAGTTTTCGTCACGATACCTTATCTGATAGAAACGGCCTTTTCTGTTATTGATTTCAGTAAACAACACTTAACCACAATAGTACAATAATTTAAGCCTAATTGAAATTATAATAATTTTAAATATGAATAATGAATAAATAACTATACTGCACCATTTAATCATAAATTTAGCATTGATATAATCCAAGTATATGATTTTATAATGTGAAAATGCGGGTTTAATTTGATACTTTGTGTTAAATGCTAAAAGGATATGCGTCTTATTCTTAGTTGGTGGATTACAACATAACACCACAGTTGATGCATAGTTGAAAGAGTCGGCAAATGGAGTCAATTACGTGACGTAATAGTCACATGACAAACACAAATGATGTCTAACTATACGTTTTCTTACATCGTGCTGTTATATCACATTACTTTCCATCTTGAATGAGTAGGTAATGCATACGGATGGCAGTTATTGCGAAAATAACCGGTTTTCGGTTTATATATAAAGGCGTTTGTAAACAAAATTTTTTATTAATATTGTTTTTACAGGAAATCAATCCATTGGCCAACATTTATCTGTTCGTAAATCCAGTCTCTTTCAGTAATCCGCCAACCAACAGACGCCTCGAGGAAGCAGCTGTCGGTGATTGACCTAATATGATGAAATTCAAAGCTTCATAACTTGGTAAATTTTAGTCTAATCGAACATAAAATTGAGCCTCTCTTCCGATCCGGTTTTTTCACCCGGTTATTGGATTAAAAAAATAATCGGTTACAACCGGGACAAAAAAATAACCGAAAAAAACTGGTTAGCCGAAATAAAAAAAGACCCCACCGGTTTTTGGTTAAAACCGGTAGGTTTTTCCTATCCCTAGTAATGGATTCCGAAATCACATAGGATTCCTCATTGAAAGTGCATCACGTTAGCATGAGTTTTTCCCATTGATTTCGATATAGTTTTGTGGGCAACATCTCTAGATTTTCTCCTAAATTTTATTTATTTCATAATGTGATATCCAGAGAACAAAAGGAAAATATAAATATTTTTTTAATGTTCACGTCATAGTCATGGAATTAAATCTTAATCGGCACCAAATATCTCATTATCATGGATTTAAAAAAATCTCACCATTATCGGATACTCATTAATGAAGTACGCATCGTCATCTGCCACAAATCACAAAATCCAGAAAATTTAATTACCCCCAAACACTTCATTCGCATCCGAACAAATATTTTCAGGGGATGTCGGTCCGCCAGTACACGGTCTGCAATAACCTCTATACACACAGAACGTGAAGGAAGGAAGGAAAGAAGGGAGGGAGGAATATCCCCTGTCGAAGTTCAGGGGGTCACGAGATTTAAAGAGTCGAAAGAGGCGGAGCGCGTAGAGAGAAAAGTCGGCAAAGTGCAACAATTAGGAGCACGATGAACAAGAGGTGCCCGCCGACGAGGAGAAGATAGAATCAGCAACCTCCCGAATATCGCTCATAATTTAATCTTTAAAACGCAACTTTAGCAAACCCACGGAAAGAGTGAGAATTCCTCTCGAACTAATCACATCTGCGCCTTTTCACAGACACTGCCGGGGCCTGGATGCTCACTGTGAGAGAAACGCAAAATTTCACTAATTGCGTTATTTGAAAAGCACTCGTAACAACTTTACGAGCAGTGCGGAAGACATTAGGAACAAACACGTAATCAAATCGGTTGGGGGGGGGGGGGGGGGGCTTTTTAAAATTTCACAAAACAATCCTCGGTTGTCTCCCGTCAGAGGGAGTTACGTGACGCGCCTCGGCCCGTCTTGTTGGAAAAGAAGAGGGGTGGTCGGAGGTGGGGCTTAAGCGTTCCGAAATACGTGTTCCAATCAAAGACAATGAAAACCTACTAGAATGTTCGCTCTTAACGTTCATTGCTTTAAAAGCTTAACAAGCTATACACTGAACCTTTTCCAAGAATATAAGTTAGTCCTTAATCAAGTGCCGTGATTATATTCGAGGAATTAGCTTTTCAGCACTATAGGTTAATTTTATAGAAAATTTAGAAAAACGGCGCAATTAAAAGCCTTAAAAGCGCCATCTAATACGATAAGATTGCATTAAAAGGTGCGAAACTTATAGTTAAACGCATTCCAGGTAATTGCTTTCCTTTGGGTCAGAGAGTGTAACTCAACTCTTAAGAGAACTCCTTAAGTATAGCCATGAAGATCAAGATATAAACTTCTTAACTTACATACTGCTGGAAATATGATGGTTTAATGAGTTAGAATGATGTTTTCCAAACAATTAAAATGGTTTCGAATACCGAAAAGATGCGGTTTTTCGGGATGAACTGGATGCAATTCTGTGCATTCAGTCTCCATTATCGCCAAAATCACAACAAACAGTTTTATTTTGTATTTTAATCAAGTAAGTTAATTGTCTAGTTGCTCTCAAGGTAAAAACAAGTTCTTTTAAGTCAGTGGAGGTCGAGATTATGTTACGAGATACAAATCATATCAAATTGTGGTTCAAATTGCCCGAAAAAAGAATAAGATATTCTTAATGCTGATTAAGTTTATTAATTATGAAGATGCTCTCACTATTTACATGCTAATATATGAACATGAAATTTTTAATGATACCGGTTTTATAATAATAATAATAATAATAAAACAAAGAAAAAAATTAATCACAAAAAAAAAAATGTTTTATTTCGAGAAAACGAAGCAAAATACTTAACCCCTGAAGTCTCGCGCCCGTGATATTCACGTGCATCGAATTATCGCATTTTTATGCTTATAAAATAAAATTTAATCATTAATTAGCTTTATAATTTGACACAAAAATTACGTAGAATCCATAAGCATCTCAAGTATTCTATGTCTTTTTAAATGAATGAAAACGACAGCCCTTTCCAAAACAGGAGGGGTCATTTTATTAGATAGGGGGGAAAAATGCGATTCTTAAGGGGTTAATATGAAAACTCAGAATTGTTCAGAACAATTTGAATGGAAAAACAACGGGACTAGGTACAAGACAAATAACGGTGTTTTAAATTGTTTCACTATTTCTAACACGTAGGTGATTAACAATGAGTAAGCTGATTCAGAAAATTAATGAGTAAATAAAACGGGAAAACCATAAAACGTTGTGAAAGTCTGTCGATAGTCATTAAAGCGGATTAACAACAAAGCTCTTTCAGTATAAAAAGTTCAAGGTTCGGATCTTCATATATCAAATATCATATAGAAGAAAAATGAAGAGATCGGTGATTCATTGTAGCTTTTTAAATTTCAACATACATGTCCTACGACTTAATTTCTTTTTAATCAGTGAATCACGATTAATTTAAAATGCTCAATAACCCTTTTATTTACAAGATTACCAAGACCTTAATCCAATGTAACATAGAAACAACGCAGAAAAAAATAACACAAGCCAATAACAACAATCGCACATTTTATGCAGATTTGCACCTTATTTTACGATCGCATTCGGGTTACAACGCCGTCAGCAAGACAGTGCCCTTTCACACTCCACCCTTAATTCGCGCTCCGTGTCAATTGGAGTAGGACCTAATAAAGAGGGGTCAGCTATAAAAAGCCCCATCCCGTCACGAGATGTCGCCACTGCCGAAACATAATGGCGAGCCCACCACTTTCTCCTCGGAGACACATGACTTTCTTCAAAACCATTCGCTGCTATAATTAGCGACGTGGCGGAGATCACGTGTTACTGCGATCCGACCGTGCAATAAAAGGCGTTAGAAAAGGGGGCCCACTCACAGTTTTCCGGGCCAAGGGGCCCAACCCCTTCTATCAGAGAGAGAGTCCCGTTCCTTTCCCTTCCTCCCGTTTTACAAGAATTAATTACCGTGAGTAGGCACTCCGCAGTTACTCCGAGGCAAACTTTGGGAGTTAATAGTTATTACTGGGGAGTTATTAAGCTCTCTTAATGAATATTCATGGTCCAGCCTTGCGATGAACAGCTATATAAATCTACAACGCTTGAACTGCACCGCGCTCAGCAAAACTCTTGCGTCTAAACAATGGCAAATTAAAACCCATTTGCTTATAATGAAGCAAGGGCCCCCCTCTCCCTTGATTAATGGTAATCTTCGCAAGCTGTTCCCGTGTTCCTCTCGGTGTGAGCAGCATCCCTCCCCGGCCCTTCTTCCAGAAAAGGAATGAAGAGGGAAGAAAAGAAGGGCTGCAGCAGTCCACTTGATCCAGTGGCGTTGGGGGGAGGACAGTGTAATTAATGAGGCGCTAGTGTTATCCGCCCCGTACCTCCAATCACTGTGTTTACAAGCGCGGAGTACACACATTCACAACAAGCGGATCACTTGGAGCGTGACATGGGGTGTAGCAAGCCTTTTCGGGTTATGAGGAAAAGCATTTTTTAAAAAGATAGCAGAGAGAGAGGAGTAGTTTTCAGCACGTCTCGCTGCACCTTTTGCCGGGACGAGTCAATTTATGGCACTGGCGACGAGGATCGGTTTACGATTCTTGGAAGTAACTTTTGTGTCGCCGGGCACGGATTGATTAGGGGAGGCGGAAAAGAGGCTCGTCAGTCACCTGTTCGGAAGATCTCTTACGACAGGGAGGGGACCGTCACAATGAAACGAGCACACAATCAAAAATTCTTCCTTTTTCTTGATACAGCAGCCTGTTGATGGTAAAGAGATTGTACTTTGGTTTGTGTCGCTTTATTTCATTTAATCGACTTGTGAAATACTCGAAAGGGCGCAAATTTGTTCTTTAGTTTTGACCGTAATCAAGGACTGAGATAATCACGCATTTTTTAATTTAGTTCTGCAGAACTGATTGTTAACCTTCATGATGCAATACAAATAAGCATAATGTAAGAATAGGAAATATCGATAGAAACAAAGTTAGCTAATCTTGCTTAAAATTGTTGCAAAATGGTAGAGTATTTTTGATACAAACAAATGTCATTAATTTAGAGTAATTTCGTCTCTGATTTATTTGCCATCCCTATGACACTGATGGAGGTAACTATTTGGAATGAACCTGGGTTAATAAAATAAAAAATATAACATCTAACTATATATTAAAATACACAACGCAAACTTAAGATCTTAATGAATTGTTTTGGTATTGAATATGGTGGTTATTTTAAGGATAAATTAAGATCTAAAATTAAGTTGAGGTTGCACCTTATGCCTTTTGCTAAGATGTTTCATTAAGTGGAAAATTTTAATTATTGATTAGTGAAATGTTTGATGTTTAATTGAATTTAATGATATGGGACTTTAGGTTTGTTTATAATGTGTAGAGATCCATCTTGAATAATTATGATTAGATAATTAGAGTGTCTGTTAAGCAACAGGTGTAATGTCATTTAAGATATCTAAATTTCTGAAGGTGCATAATTAGTAGAAATTTAAAAGTTTATAATTTTGTATAATAATTTAAAAGATAATAAATTAGACTTCTAATATTAATATATATAAAATAAACAGGTAAATAAATAAAGCTTTCTTTACAACAAAATTATTTTGTTTTGAAATTAAAAACGATGTTCTGCTTATTATTAAACACGGAAATCACAGGCAAAATGATGAAGAGTTGTCTAAATTACAAACATTTCATTTTTAAAAGAAACTTTTGACAGCTTTAAAGTGCGGTAGTTCTGTTAGCAGCAGATACGAACGTATCATTATTCTATTTATTTTCACACTATTGTGGACTAATGTAAACTGTATAATCTGTGATTTTATATTTTGTTTTCTACTGCAGCATTACAGATAAGAGAACAATTGAAGGGATAAGGTGAAGAAGGGTTTATGCGATGAATTTGCAATTTCGAGGAATCCAACATCTAATTCTTTCAAACTACAAAATCACCCGTCATGGTATGACGGGTGCATATTGCCTCTTCATTCGAGAGATTTCCCGTCAAATGTGACGTGTTTAAATAGATATATATGCGAGAGAAATGTTTAACATTGATTGAAACAAATAAAATAAACATATGTTTTATGACAGGAAATATTTTTTTTATTTACATATTATTTACATATTTCTTTATTCAAAAAACATCTTGGTAAACAACATTCCGTGTGAAGTATTTTTCGTTGTTTAACAATTTTATTATAATTCAATAACCATGAAATTCTCAGCTTGTCAAACGTAAGTCAAAAGTTAAAATTTCAAAGGAATTCTTTTTCGAAATTCTAATCAAAACAAAGAACTTCTCTGCTTGTCAAACGTTGCCAAAAAATAGTATCAAATTATATCATCACGATTGCAATAAATAATGAGATGCATCGTGGCGTCCAAACTATATCACGCCCATGATATACCACAGACGTAATTTACTACTTTCTATTAAAAAACGGAAATTAATTTGAAATATAGGATTAATATAATTTAAAATTGATTGTAGAGAGATAAATTTTATATCAATCGAAAGGAAATTTTATTTCATTATTTTAGAGCTATTGAATTTGAAATTAGAACGACAATTACTATTTTAAATGTAAAATTACTGAAATTTAGGTTCTCTAACAATGAAATAATGCTGTTTGACGTGTCGCAGTGCTATGGCGCGAGTTTTATTGTTGGTGACGTCAGAGCGCTACCGAGAGACAGATCTAGGTTATTATATTAGTAACGGTGCTTTTCTAATGTAAATTGCATAGATTACACTCTTCGTATCTAGCTGTTAGATGGGCCTATGCTTATACTGCATTGTCAAATCAGAGAACCTACAGTAACATTGAAATGTAAACAAATTTCACATACTCCTTTCTCCTGTTTCCTCCTTCAATTACTAGTTAACACACTAACAACAATGTATCTCACAATGATTTCGATTATTAAGTTCAGATATCACTAGACGCGATAACTTTAAATTATATATTATTTATCTGAAAACACCAGTTTTAAAAAATAAGCAATTCTCAGTTATATTCCTGAAACTTGTATCAAACTTGCATCAACATCACAAGTATATAATAAATAAATTTCTACTTAAATTTAATAAGCATGAAATAGAGATAATTTGAGAACTTCGTTTAAATTAAATTTGTAAAATTTTGAAAACTCCAAATGGGTTCCAACAGTAAGTAGAGGCACGATTCTCTAAAACGCTCAACTACGAAAGACAGGAAAAAAGAACTAAATTTTCATCCATGAAAGATATTAAATGATTTTAAAAGTGTAAGATTTCACATCTGAAAATTTCTATGCCATAGAGATTTATCAAAGATAATTCTCTATGCCATAGAGATTTATCAAAGATAATTAGTAAATAAATAAAAAATAACTAAGAATAAACCATTTCGTGAAATTTGTCAGTGCCACTATCCAAATGATGTAATAGCAATTAATCTAACTAGACATAGCAATTATTCTAACTACACATAACACTTATACATCTAACTAACAACTTATAATTATGTATTATTCTAACTATACATAAGTTGTTTAAGAAAAATTCCTTCAAGAATTTACACGAAATAATTAATTTCATGAAATGCAAACAATATCAACAAATAAACCACTTTTACATAAAGATTTTGGGTATTTACTTAAGATTTATACAGCTAACACATTTTCCTTTAAGAAACCTCGCCGAGTTGTAATATAGAGAACATTTTCCATGGGCTTCTGGCATACCGAAGCTTCATATAATTTGAAAATTTTATTACTGATGAGTTGTTCTGACTTAATCGTTGCCCACATTTGAAGAACAACCTAACAACAAAACTCCAAGTCCAAACTAAAATTAACAGGACAATAATTCAAAAACAAAGGCAAAACGACACTAGATACTTAAATTAAACCTCCGCTATCCTTTTAGGATATCGGTAACTTCAGTCATTATAATTATAATTAACTTCATTACGACATTATCATTAATTCACACAAAAACATCTAAAAATCCAGACTTTACATTTCGTGACTTAAAACTGGAAGTCTACAACTAAAAGTGAGAGCGCACGCAAGTCACATCCGAAACATCTTTTTCCTGACTTTCTCCGCTTCTCTTAGATATAGGAAACCAAAAGCGAGTATCAGAAAACATGGTCGCCCATTCGCGCAAATGAACAACAGAAGCAAGAGACCTCAGTAATTAAGCAGGCTTCATAACTTTTAACGGCGGTACTTATTGTGGAAGCTCATCGCGCCCTCCCATTATCGAAAGAGAGCTATTTCCTGGAATTTTTCCAGATATTATGTGAAGAGCTGACTTATCACTTTGTTTTACTTGCACAATTTCAACTATTTCACAATAATAGCAGCGCCTCCTCCGACGGAATGGATGCAGCAGTTGAAGTAAAGATTCGCTTCTTAAAATATGATATCTCCCTCTGTGTTCGTTTGTGCAAATATGAGAATGAGAGAGAGAAACGTACGCTTCTAAATGCTTTCTGTTGTTTTCCGTACCTACTATTAATTGAGAGTGGGCTGATATGTGTAAATGTCGTACAATGGACAATATTAAAGTCAATCTTTAGTTTTAGTAGAACTGCGCTATGAATTTACACTGAAAGAAATAAGTATGCCATAAATGTGTAAATGTCGTAAAGATGGACGATATTAAATTCATCTTCAGTTTTAGCAGAATCATGCAACGAACTTGCAAAGAGAAAAATAAGTTACGCCATAATGTGTTTTAATCAAACTTTTGAAGACCAATCATTAGTTAAAATACGTTACTTTTATTATGCACACAAAGATCATTCATTTCCTATTGCTAATTTTTTTCCTAAGGGTTAACCATATAGTCCAGTTAATTATTTCTCAATCTCCGGAAAGGATTGAAACTTCAGATTTCTAAGCAAAAACTGACAGTAAGATTAGTCAAGATATGCTTAAATATAAGACTTAGTAATTAAGAAAGATATATTTGTTCTACATAGTACGAGTATATAATAGTTATACGTGTTAATAGAAAACCGTCAGATAGTACGATGTTTTACGATTGGAAAAGAGGCAACAGGCATTCGAATACACGGAATAAAGGATCGTTATTTGGAACGGTCTTATTCCGGCACAAAAATAAAAAGATATTGTTTAGCAATGGATTCGGAAACCCTTCGCGCTTTTGCGCATGCGCCGGGGGAGTTATTTTCATCAAAATAGGGGGAAAGTGAAGCATGGAAGGGTGATTTTTACATTTTACTGAGCGTGATCTAACAAAGAACTTCGGAAATGCACTCATATGACTCATTGCCTGACACCCCTTTCCGGTGTAAAATCGTCCAAAAGTGGTAGTATCGGAATCCGTTGCTGAATAGTATTGTAAATTCAGATGAATTAAAAAAGAAATCCTTTTTATAATCACATAAGCAATATGCATTTAATCCGTGGAACTTGGTCCTAACCCTCCCTTTTCCGAATAAAAATATTTGCAAAGATAATTCATAAAGTAACATAAAATTTAGATTTAAGGACAAATAAGGTTTCTTGAACTTTTCCCGCTCTTGACCTCTTTTTAGGTGACAAAAACTTTTGCGAAGCCGAGGTGACTTCGTGTCAGAGTCTCGGTTTCAAGATCATATTCCTCAGAAGAACCACTGTGTATAAAGAAAGCTCTGATGCACGTTTAAGGGTCAAAATGTCTTTCCACTGGTGATGTGCGGAAGTTTGGACAGGGGATGCTGGGTCAGGTGTCGTCCTCGTCATCTGACTGTGATTCACAATTATGAGATACATGTTGCTTCAAAATGAGATGTTAATATAACTAAACTACACCGAAGCACAAACTTTAGCGACTCCATTTAGATCAGAATAATTTTGTTTTGCCCCCAAAGTTGGTAAATAAATATATAAGAAAATGAAGAATTACTTCACAACTAAAAGCAAATCCAATCAAAAATAAACACTTTGAAAATTTTATTGAAATCTTTTAACCCTTTGTCTCCCGACGGTATTTAAAAGTACCACTTAAATCACTCTTATATCTTCAAGATATGACCATTTTTCCTGATGGTATTCACATGGCAGTTGAAGGAGGAAATTAAAATTTTTAATTATTAATTTAATAAATTAAGTTATTTTATTTAATTTTAAAAGTTTTTTTCACTCTTACCTGGAGCTATTATGCTTCAAAACGTTTATAATGATGCAAAATTAAAATTCAAAATTTGCTGGTAACTTAATTCGGTAAATAAAGGGTTAAGTCAAGACCTTATCTTAACTATTTTTGCTTACAAATGTTGAAGGTTTAATGTGTTAATAAAAATGTTTGCTTAGAAAAGAGAAAAGTCTTCTGAGAAATTTCACGACCATAATATTTAAGTTCAAGAAGCCCTATAGTAAACATATCATGTCTCATCTAGGTAAAATATGCCATAATAAGTTAGGTAAAAACCACTTAACTTACTAGCAAAGATTTAAATATCTCGGGTAATTTTCAGGTTGTATTCTTCAACTTAACATTAGTAAGAAAATAAATGAAAAAAAAACACTGCCAACTAAGTCATAGCAGACTTATCTCATTTCAGTGCGATTAAACTTAATATTTCAAGAATTGAATTAGAAGTACAGGGTTTTTATAATTAAAGTTCGTCTATTCAGAAGGCCCTACATCCGGTTCTGTGGCTCCAAACGAAACAAAATTTCACTAATAGGTAATACAAGTGATGCATTCTGTGAAACCGAAAAAAAGAGGAAAATAAAACATGCATAAAAACAGTATTGTGAATGAAAAAACTTTAAGTTTAGAATTGAATTTCGGTAGCTGTAGTTAAACTGAAAAACTAAAATAAACTAACTATTCAACTTTGCTTTAGTAATAATAATAATAATAAAAATCTGTACCAATCATCTCAGATATTGGCCTAACGCCACTTATTGAGGCAATTTAAACTTTTTGCTTTCTTTTCATATCGGTTTTCACAGACCGCATCACTTATTCTGCATACTAATGAAATTTTGTTTCGTTTGGAGCCATAGAAGCGGATGTTGGGACTTCTGAATAGGCGAACTTTAACCATTCTGTATCATGTCTGAATAATGAAACTAATATGACATAGAATGTAAGAGTTATCTTCAAAATAAAGATGGGTAGGCATCGAAAGTTGGGTTGCACTAGCCTAACGTTATGAATGTCATAACGTCCAATTCGGATTGTTACCACCAAGCCAATGCACTGTACCTCCAACGTACATAAGTACCTCGTTGCACAAATGGACTGCTTTACCGATTTCGACACCAAGTAAGAACGTGGCGAAATCCAAACAAACGTAACGGTTTCCCAAGACAAACGAACCGAGGCACAATGACTGATTAATTTCTAATTACCCCACCGGTTGAGCGGCCCCACCCCCGACCAAGTGATAACATCACTTGACACAACCCACACGCTCTTTTCATCCTCGGTGTTTATTTTGCAGGAAGCAACAAAAATGGCTGTCACCTCCTCTCTCTCGCCGCCCCGGCATTTAAACCAAAATCTGCTGTTAGCAATAGGGGACCACTAATTGCTGGGGCAAAGCCGGCAGTTTCTAATCAAGAGATAGCAATGTTAATTACGGCCACAAAGCCGACATATTTTCCCTTAATTCGTGCAATAAAAGCGTTTGTAACGGCGGCGTATCTGATATGGCGGGGCGGTAATTACAAAATCCTCATTTACATGCGCTACCCCCTGCTTAACGGGAGCTGCAGATCGCTCGCTTGGAAATTCCGTCTCTCCATCCCCCAAGTGGTTGGTTCTCCCCTCTTCCCTTGTTTTTCAATTTCTGATCTTTTTCTACCCGCTTCTTTAAAAGGTTCCTTCCCTCCCCCTCAACGTCGCTCTCGAAATTCAGAGTAGGGGCGACGTTAAAACGCTTAATTGAACATATTTAACTCTCTTGAGGACGGTTTTAGAGGAGGGACGTTTCTTCATTTTAATCGTCCCGGGCGAATCAAACCTAACCGGACGACTCGATTGCTTTTTCCGGATGACTATTTCGAGTCGGAGGCCGCTCTCTCAAGACGAAGGCTTTTGTTCGCTGTGGAGTGAAGAGCTTTATCGTTAAGGGTGATAATTTTTGTAATGCGATGAAGTTTTCTTGAAAGGATCCTGTGGAGAATAAATAAAAAGTGTCTCGGTCGCACAGTTTTAGCTCTTTCGAGAAGAATATTTGTGAATGAGGGGAAATGGGAAGGTAATTGTGAAAGAATGTTACCGAAATAGAATTTTGATCTTCGTTTTCATTCGCCATAATTATATGAACATAAAAACGTAAAAGATTTTACTAATTTGCACATAATTTAATCATATATTAAATTCTACCCTTGCTATAAAATAATATTTACATGTATATACTAATTACAATACTTTATAATATATCCATTGAAGCATTTTTCTCATAGAATATTTATAAAAGAGAATAGAAAATTAAGAAATGTAAAATTGAGAAATATATAATTCTTTTAATTCTTTCATCTCTCGGGGAACATAGTATATACTATCTTTCTAAGCATGCTATTTTACTCGGTGGTATATTTTTTGTAAGTTAGTCTGGTACTTGTAAATAAGACTTGTTGTGTACTTCTAAGGTTTATTTACAGCGAATTGTAATGTACTTGAAAGAGAGAAGTATTTTGTTTTTTCATGAGATCGGTCTATGAAACAAATTTATTGCAATATTATGTTCTTATATAATGAAGTAAATTTCTTAGAAAAGAAAACTAGAATGATAAAATTTATGTTATAAAATAGTAGCATTTAATTAATTAAAAAAACATTCTTTCTCTGAGATGTTTATTTCTGTCATCAAAAAAAAAAAAAAAAAATTGTTACCTACCCTCCTTTTCAATATACAAGGAATTTTCCTTACCTGTTAGCAATGATTTAAATAAATCTTAAAATATCAAAAAAACATCGTAACAGGACAGAATAGTTAGTGTGATTCGAAACTTTTACAGCATGAGTTTAGAACATTAGATTTAAGTAAAAATTAGTTAGAAAAACATATCCCTCATTTAAAATAAGCATACGACTCTTTGAAAATTTATAACTTAATTTCATGATTTACTGTTAAATTATACAGAACCAAATGCTGACTTCCTCGACAGCATTTTAACATTCCTGATACAAATTTAAGAATAATAATACACTTCATCGCTATACAACAGAAAAAAAAGACAAAAAAAGTAGTATTTTGCCATGTAGAATTAGAAAGTTATTTAGCAAGGATGAGGGATAACAGAATCCATGGTATTAAAAATAAGAAACTAATTATTATTGAAATCAAAGAACGCCTGATAAGACATGATTTTTTTCCTCCAAAACTTCCCGATCTGAATAAGAAATTTCTGCTTGAAAAGCTGCATAGCAGCAATCTCGATCACCGATGCCACAAAAACAAACAAAGCTCTGATCTCAGACCCTCCAGTGTCAATATTCGTCGATGGCATCGCACAAAAATAAACAGAAACAAGAAAACCCGTTCGATTTTTCTCCTTTTGTGCGAAGCAAGGGAAATCACATTTTAATTAACGAATCCTCTTTTATTAGCGCACTTCGCGAGAGGGGACAGCCAGGCCACTGACGTCACAAACGGTTCTATTTAATAACAGCACAAATTTACTATTCAGAACGGATTTTTCATTTTTTTTTCTTCCGAAAGGGGAGAAAAATATTCCTCCTGACTTCAGTGAAAGAGAAGAGAAGAGAATGCAGAGCCAGCCGACTGGAAAATTGGGCAGCCACCAACCTGGGGATTCATTTCAACAAAAGGGGCATCTTATCAAGCCGGCAGGACCTTCTCTTCTCTGCATAATCAACGCTTCAATTACAATTTTCATAAGGGGGGGGGGGTACATCCACTTTTCTCGCCCTCTATCGGCTTTATTTACGATTCATTCGCTCGTCGTCTTTGTCTAACAACCCCTCCTGGCATCTATTCCCGCATAGCTGGCTCCAAGAGTTGCATACCATTCACCTGCATTGTGCCACTCTCCCTTAAGGTCACCCGACCTGTGTAAACCATTAGCACCACAATCGCGAAAGATATTTCCTAATTTCTGCCTTTCCGAAGTGCCTGGGCATTGTGTTTTTAAAAGCGTGGCTCTCTCTCTCGCAGCGTGCATGAGATGTTGATTCCCCGGGTGAGGAAGTGTTCCGTGTTGTTGTGGCTTGTGCTTGCCACTGATGATGAGAGTTGGGGGAATTGCTCGCTCGCATGCATTGTGCGAGCTGACTTTTGATTCCCGCTCTTTTTTGCTTTCTTCTCTTTTTCCCTTTTTTAATACGCCATTACACAGTGTTATGCTGTACTTTCTTTTCTTAGCGGTTCCTGAAGCAAGTGATATGTAAAAAAACCCCGAAGAATAAACGATTAAAAGAGAAAGAGAGAGATTTAACACATGCACGAAATCTGTCTAAGAGTTCACACGAATGGATTGGAATTCCAAGTCGAAAGCTCTTAATTCGTCTCATGGAAGCTGCTAGATTATACTTCTTGAAGGCATATATAAAAGATATTTATAGTTAAAACTCCGATACAGATGTCTCCCTAAATTATGAAACCTAAATAGTGCAATGCTACATCGAAACGATAAACGGAATGTCCATTTCCCTGCAAGTTTGCAATAATACAAGTGGCACTTGATATAAAGGGTAAACGATATAACAGCCCATTAGCAGTGGCGATGCATTGGCAGCTCTAAAGGGAGTTGTACTAAATAAATGTTTAGATATATTTAGTAAAATTATAAATTTAGTTCAGTCATAAGATATTTTAAAATAATATGCTTAGTTCTTTAAAATTGTTCAAGATATTAAATTCAAATTTAAGGTTTCTATAAGTACGGCAGAATTTCCCCAAGGAATGGACTATTAGTTTGATTTCTGGATCAGGTAAAACACTAACAGAAATCAACGTAACTCGTTAATTGAGACTTTCTCCTACTGAAATTATTTATTGAAACTCTGTCGACGAAAAATTAGGAATATAAATAAAATAATCAGTATTTTAAATAAAATTTGAAGATAAAAATAATAAATAAGGTTTTAATGAACTACATGATAATAAAAATCCAGAAACGGTGATTTGTATAAGCTAAAAAAATCAATCCTGTGATAGAATTTAGATAAAGAAAGTACAGACTTTTACAAACTTTAAATACATCTGGATAAGATAATTTCTGAAGCTTTATATCACCATGTATTGTTTTTCACTCTCAACTAATAATTTTAAATTCAATATGAATAATATAAATACGAAAATTAAAAATCTAGAGCAAGAAAATTTGAGATAAGGTGTTTGCAAATTAATTTTGAGATTTACTTTGAACATTTCCTTTCTGAATTTGTACCCATGCTTCGCAGAAGTTTCTTGAAACAATAATTATAAGATTTCAAACATATTTTGCGACAAAATAATTTGTTGTTCAAAAAACGCGCCTTTCTCAATTTTTATGAATTAAATATCACAAGAACAAAAATACTAGAAAAACTCTAAAATTTGCAGTCATGTTTCATTTATTTGTAAAGAAAATTTTCAAAATCAATTATTCATGTATAGCTTTTATGAATGTTATAGCAAGAAATGTTTTTAAAAAATCTTGGAGAAGGATAGACGTGAATATGAACACTCTCTCACTCTTATGATTATTTAATACTAGCAGTAAACGCAAGGCATTATTATTTCAACAAAATAAGAAAAAGTACGTTAATCCAAAATAACATTAAAAAATTACAATATGAAATTCACTAGACCCCAAGCTAAGTATGCGAGGCAAAGAAATATGTTAAGACACTGGAGAGAATAATAATCGAAGTCATTCAGTAAATATGACGTCACCTATCGTTACGGAAGTCACGCAATGCATGCTGGGTAAGATTTACTTGGCACAAAGCTTCGTTTCGGATGTGCGAGAAAAAGCGTTTGAACTGATCAATAAAATAATTATTTTAAATTCGAAGAAAAAGGGTATTTTATCCGTTCTTGTTTTAAATCAGGGCTAAATATTCTAATTACTACCTTAAAAAAATTGAAATGATAGCGTTAATAGAACGTCGGATGTGCGAAAATAAAAATGTAGAAGGAAAAATTTCAGAGAAAAGTTACTATTTTTTAACAATTTCTCAAAATTCAAAGAATTACGTTAGAAGTTCAAAACAAACTTCATTAGAACGGACACCATTTGTTCTTTTCGGTGATGTATCTATTTTCTTCTTACGATCATCAGAAAAAATGTAATGGGAAAATATGCATCGAAAATGACCCAAAACAATACAAAACATTAAATAAAACATTTTCTGGATTAAATTTTAAAATTCCGGCTTCGAAGTGCATTGAGTCACCATTACGACTATCTGTGTGCCAAATTTCTTAGCTGTAAGTGCAATAGATTCGTCTGGACATCGCACACACACAAACATTGCCTTTTATAAGTATAGATATTCTTGAGTAAAAAATAAAAAACTCTATTCCCTATGAATGCATTTTAAAGTATATAGTGAGACTCAAGCTAAATTTTAACACATGATCATTTGCCAAGTTGCAACATTTACCAGTTGTGGGCCAAGCCATAAAAAAACCCAAAATTACGAGATAAAATAAATCTAGTATCATTCGAACAAAAACCATAATACGACACAACAAAAGAATATGTTTCGATAAAGAAACCCAGTCTATTACAAATGATCCGGAAAGAAAATAGAGGAATACATACGGAAGAAAAAAAATGTTCAAACATTCATAGGTTTCACGTGGAAAAATCCGTTTGAATATTTGCATACAAGGAACGGTTTAAACATGTTTGAACGACAATGGCAAACGACCTAATACATGCAAGATCTTTTCAGAGGAAAGCAGACATCGAAAGTTTGTGAACTATGATAAAACGAAACAACCATACATCCTGAAAGTGGTTTTCTCCTTCACGAAAAACGCACATTGAAACCAGAAAGAAAAGAGTAGGGAGAAGAGAGAGAATAAAAAAAGCAGTAGAAGAGTTCCTACGTAATATATAAGAAAATATCGTGTGCGGTCTGGCTCACAGTTCGTTTAAAAAGCTTTCACATGAGTTGAAGCGGGGGCATTTCTCTAACCGCCAATTTTTCAAGTCCACCCCTTTTATATATATACACACACACACAGCCCTCGTATCGTTTTGAATTCGAAAGGAGCAACAGACCGGGGGGAGGGGAGAGAAAGTGGGTGATATTTCTTAGTATCCATCGCTTAAAAAATAAATACAAAAAAAGGGAGGAACAAGAAACTATTTCTGCATATTCTCGGACAACAACAATTTTCCGAGCACTAATCTTGCAGCCTGCATCTTGCATAGCAAATCTATCCGCTAGGCAATATATATTCCGCAGAATTTCCGCTCCTTTTAGTTCTTTGTGCTGGGAGGCACGGTCTTCTTCACCATGTGGCTCGTCTCCTCCCTGCACCCCCGTGATCCCTTTTGAAGTCTATTATCGCTATACGCATCCTTACACGTTTCCAACCATTGCACCCCCACCCCTTTCCTGAAAACTCCCCTTTATCCGTTATGCAAATAGAAAATACAGTAACAATGCATTCCGGATTATTTACTTGTGGAATCTCGGTTTATAACCGAACATTCCTGTCACGTCTCAGCTTTTTTGCGAGAATTTTTTTTTTATGCCGGTGTCTTTCGACGTTCACCCCCTTCCCATCCTTTTATGGGCACCCATGTAATGAACCCTTTCTGATTTAAGAGTTCAGCCATGCACGGGACCTTCTTTTGTAATCGCCTGAAATGTATACATTTTGTCGTCGAAGTTCACCATTCACCGGGCAACTTTTTACCTTCCGACTGTTGTGAAGAGACTAATTGCGATATTACTCCGGTTGGGGAGGTTCTGCTGTTTAGATAGGCTATTTCGAAAAAAAATATTAAAATAGTTGTTAAAGGAAGATATTAATTCTTATTTCAATCACAATTTTTTAAAATTTGAACTACCTCTGTCCCATAATAATAGTAGCAGTTGATGAATTTAATTTGTAGTTATAATTCGCAATAATTAGGTTAACCTAAAAATTGAAAGATGTGTCAAAATAAATGACAGATGTCATGAAACATTGATTTTGATTGAAGGCTTCACAATTTTGCGCTACAACATAACCTACAGCTGCATCCGCCAGTAACTCCCGTTCAAATATTCACTTGCTACTATTATTATGGGACAGAGGTAGTATAATTCATGGGTTTCTTTATTAATAGAAATTTTTCTGTTATTAACACATTTTTATACTGTACTTTTTAACGGTGTTGTGATGAAATAGTGAATTAATTATTACACTTTAACGCTGAACACTTACTGGTGACTTAAATACAGAATTTGAAGCAGGGAGAATAGAATGTTTGGTGGAATTTTATATTTTGGAATAAATGAGTGAAGATTTCTAGGAGAGATTGCAGTGGATGAAATTCAATTTTGATAGTTATCGGTGATGAGATATTAACAGCAAGTCTTTGATGCATGATTTACTTATCACGCGAGAAAATTTTAACAATTTCCCCCCAATCGGAAAAGAATTATTCGCGGTGGACTCCGCCCTCATTCAGACAACTCTTCCTTTATCCAAGAAAATTTCCCAAGGAATCCTATAACGGGAATATCTCTGAAAAGAGTCCGCCACCCAGTCACCAGTCCATTAAAACAAAATTCCGTTAAACCGTTTAGCACAAAAGGAAGGAACCAACCCCGAGTCGATAGAACAAATGCCGACGCTCCAGAATCGAACGGGACCAGACAATACGAATTACAACAGACAATACACCAAGTCCGTTACGGTGCTCGCTAATAAACACGTCGTGCACGCAAGTCCGGCCCGATCGAACTCGCCGGATGTCATCACACAGTGGGGAATCGTCCGTGGACGTCGATGACATTCTTTCCCCAGCGAGAATGAAAACAATGACGGGGCACAGACAGACAGACACACGCAGCAATTAGTGACTGCCCGAACCGATATCAATGAGCAATTCACGTGCAAAAGCGGGGCACAATAAAAGTTGGAAGGAATGGTAATTTGGGAGCTAACCTCTCCCGTAACCCTTGGCGAATCGCAAACATTGAGCAGCTTTTGCCCATTAATAATGGATATGTGCGGAATTCGCGAGGCACGCGAGCGGTTCTGGTCAGGAGGAAGGGGCCCCGAAGCACGCGGTCATTCGGACCTTCATCGAGTGCATTCGGAACTCGATTTCCGAATGGATTTTCCTCAGCGCAGGAGAAAAGTAGAAAATCTGAGGACGAAGGTGGAGATGAGAGAAAAGAGAGGGGTGTTCGCACGCGATGTTTTCAATCACGAACCCCGCATGAACAGACAATGCCCAAGTAAAGGCGCGACCTACAAAGCAGCGCTGCTGCCTCGGGTTAATTATTCGAAGGGACGGTTCTTGGGAGAATTGGAATGGTTTAAGTCGATATCGCCACAATTACCGTAACGCTAACAGATAATTATAATTGCTCGACTTTATTATCATTCTTCGAGGAAACAGCACGAAATTCCACCACAGCATTCTGGAACAATAACGTTTTATTTTGAAATGCTTCATTAGAATATACACTCCCTCGGCGCAATAAAGATCTAATATCAAGCCTCGCCGCAATAAATAGTTACGGAATATAATGAAGGATCTGAAATGCATCGCATCTGAATGTGTAGTCAATTTCACCTAATCCACATATAATTATAGTAATAACGGAGAACAAGATAATAATTTATGCGTGAGTGGGGAAAGAAAGAAATATCAATTTCCAACCAAATTCATCTCTTTTTTTCTCAACATCTTATTGCTGTATAAATATCACAATAATAATGATTTAATGAAATTTTACTTTATAAAACACTAGCAGTACCTTCACGGCATGCACTAGCAGTGTCATCATGAATTTCAACAATTTAAAAAAAAAAAAAGCCCACAATCTTCAGTTTCAGGTTTAAACTTTGAAGCCACATTATGTAAATAGCTCCTTGAGGTCATATTTCATTTTTTTCCAGTTTCAGCGAAAGTACACGCAGGATGAACAAGTCTTCTGTAACTAAAGATATCAGCCTTTATGCTCGACTATAAAAAGTATAAAAACAAACAAATTAAAAGCATGATTTCGCGACGCGACGACAGACGGTACGATCGTACTGCAAAATCTCGCTGAAAGCGAAGGGATTATGAGGTCACGTTTTTTCGACGAAATGCATGCTGGGAAACAATACCGCGACCTTGGTTACGAAGAATCACGGAGGAAATAATGGAGCGAAAATATTTTAACACTTCAGCAAAAAATAATTAAAATTCAACCATAGAAGATATTTTAACCGTTCTTGTTTTAAATAAAGGAGAAATGTTCCAGTTATTACCTAAAAAAATGAAAATGATAGCATCATTAGAACGTCGGATGCTAGAAGTTAAAAATTCTAAATATTAGCAAAAAGTGACAATTATTTAAAAATTTCTCAAATTTCAGTAAATTATGTTAGAAATTCAATACAAACTTCAAAAGAACGAAAATAGTTTGTTCTATCCGATGGTGCATTGATTGTTTTTTAACGATCATCGGAAAAGGTACTACAGTCATACACGTGCCGAAAATGACCCAAAACAACACAAAACATTAAATAAAAAATTTTCTAGATAAAAATTTAAAAATCGGGCTTCGAGGTGCATTGAGTCACCATTACGACTACCTGTGTGCCAAATTTCATGGCTGTAAGTGTGATAGATTCGTCTGGACATCACGCGCGCGCACACACACACACAAACATTGCTTTTTATAAGTATAGATTTTTTAAAAACTGCTTTAAAGATTCTGTAAAATCTGAAAATTTGTGAATTACTTGAAAATAATTTTTAATAAAATCCTATTGATTGTTATTCATTATTCTCATCAATGACTTTTTTAAATTAGAGGATTTCAGATGTGTAATTTCGGGAATTCAGAAATTTTAAAAGTATATGCTTTTATCAAATTCCTCACTACCA
Organism: Araneus ventricosus; assembly: GCA_013235015.1. Taxonomy (NCBI): domain Eukaryota; kingdom Metazoa; phylum Arthropoda; class Arachnida; order Araneae; family Araneidae; genus Araneus; species Araneus ventricosus. The sequence goes on along the minus strand of BGPR01000191.1, from coordinate 931,457 downwards.
TTAAGCAAAAGTACTTGACAACTTTTTTAATATAAAATATTTAATTTGTGTTCTTGAAATAAATTATACCCTTTTTAATTCCAATAATCTTTAAAAAAATTGTTAATATCATGAATGTATGAAAAAACTAAAGGGCGTATTTTAATGGGCATCAAAACCATTGTCACTTTAATCAATAATGTTTGCCGCTAAAAATATGTAAGATCAGATTCTTTTACCATGAAATTCAAGGACGGTTTCGGTTGTAACTCTTTTCAAGATTTTCAGGTTACTATAAAATTATTTTCACCAATAAAAATGGAAACTTGTAATTTTAAAACTATTTGTGAAATCTACTAGAGTATTTCATTAGAATAAATTTACTAGAATGTGAAATTTAATAGAATTTTTGTTATTTTCAATAATATTTTCTATCCGTCTATGACTTTTTTTTGTCTATAACTGCCTTTTAGCATTTACTTAATGCATGTATAGACAGTAGAGTCTCCCTACAACGAAGTCTCTCTACAACGAATTTCTCCCTATAACGAAATTTTTAATCGGAATGTTAAATAACATTCAAAATATTCTCCATATAACGAAGTGGTTGTCTCCCTATAACGAATTTTTTCAGACCTTTATCTTTTCGATGTTTGTCATTTTTGAAGAAAGTTGATAGTTTCTGTGCAACCAGTTCGCTCACTCGTGCCTGTTTCTGGAACCACTCACTCTTAAAATGTGAAAATTTTTCTGAAAATGTAACATCACGAAATGCAAAGCAATGTAAAATAACGGAATTTTTCAAATAAAATAAACGTAAGTACATACTAGTACATATTATTCTCTAAATTGGTGAATTGTCTTAACTATTGAGCATTTTATTTATACAATAAAAATTAGTATAATTTTAACAAATTTATAATATATATATATATTACTCCATTTTTAATTAAAAATCATAATTAAATACATCTGAACTTATCGCACCTATTGAAAAGTTTAGAATATTTACTTAAATAACTGCAAAAATCTCTAATCTCCGTATAACGAAATTTTCTCTATAACGAATTTTTCAATTGGAACCAAGCGATTTCGTTATAGGGAGACTCCACTGTAATTCACACCTAAATAAAATCCACATATTCTTGCAATCTTTCAGAGATTTTAATCTCAACCTTCATTTGATATTGCAAATTTTTTTCACATATGAACAATAACTACAGGTTTCTAAACTCCTTTTCGGCAATCTGTCTTTTTTAAATTATATTTTTGAGTTGTTATTATTAACACCTGTGGCCACATTTAATCGCCTAGAAAAGTGAAAGTAGTCAACTAGAGAGATTTTTTTTTTAAAAAAAGAAAAGAATGGTGGGAGAGTTGGATGAAATCAACACAAGAACTTTATAATGAAAAAGTCTTTGATTTAGCAGACTATAACTGACTCGGAAAGAAAATAAAAATCTATAATTTTAAAAGTTTCCCAGATTCTGATTCTAGCAGCAACGCCGTAAATATAAACAAAATTATGCTATTAGACTTCCCGAAGCAGCAAAAAGACGTAAAGATCCCAATCACACATTATTCTCCGGCATACAACCATCATTACGCCAAGCTGGAGAAAAAACAAGCCAAGTTCCGCCACTATTAAAGAGCCTTTAGATATCAATTACATATCTCTTCTTTATGGTTCGAACAATGGTGAGCCGATATGGCTTTTGTACACAAAAACATTTCGACTCTTTTATATATGACCGGTTCTTGTTATAGTTGGGATTGTTTCGCCCTTTTTACGCGGTCGATGACAGATTGCTGCAATTGAACCCGATAGATAACAATAATTCCCCTAATAACGTTCGCGATGCAAGTATGCGAGTCGTAAAACGATCAAAAAGCAAACACGGCAGTATATCCGCCGAATGAGATAAAATGGCAAGTATTTGACAGACTGGCCTTTGGCAAAGGCAGTAAATCGCGCCAGATACGGAATTGCACAGGCAAAGATTGCACCTATAATATTTTCGGTAAACACATTGGCGACAGACTTTCGGAGCCGAGTACAGATATCCGAGAGGAGTCGTATTTCATCAAAGTCACAATGCCGCAAGCTCGCGGAAGGGATTACATTCCCGATAATTGCAAATTTCTCATCTGTCTCTCTGAAATTCTCAATCCTCCATCCTGAAAAACACCAGATCTACAGAATCTCGCATTTTTATTCTCAATGGCGTGGAGCCTACTGCTTCCTTCTCAAGAAACAGACATTCATTTTGCCTCAGATTTCATTTTAACAGAATATTCGAATATGATAAACTATGGAATACTTTTATTAATCTGTAATTTATTACTTACAAGAAAAAGTAACTCCCTCCCCAACTCCATATTTGATCGCGTAACATTGTTTTGGGATTGCGTTAAGTTTGACAGCGGGTGCTTTAAGTTGACGTTCGATAAGAAAGATGATTAAGAATAAACTTTTATTTTAAAACTATTCAATTAAAACATCGTATCAAATGAATCTCCTTTAACTTTATCAGTGATTACGGCTTCATTTGTCTTTTTTTATTTCTAATTCATGCATAACTACAGAAATTTGGTGGCCCTGTAAAAAAAATTGACTTATATGAACATAACAGATGCTATTGTTGACTTGCCAATAAATGATGACACGCCATCTATGGAAAAGAAATGATAATAATTGATAATTGATTTAGAAAGAAATGAGTAGAAGAAATTTATTATTAAATGTGGAAACACTTAAAGCATATTCCATAGAAAAACCAAACGATACAAGTCGAATTAAGATCTTTATACTAACATTTATAGAAGTTTATAGGAGAAAACAATTTTGCTTTTTGTTGATATATTTCGAATGACTTTGGTATAAGTTTTTAAAAAGAAATTTTATATTCCTAACGCCAACAGAAAACTACAAAGCTGTTGAATTTTGAAATTATAAAATACCTATCTACTCAATTTAGTACGATTGTTATGATTCAGCGAAAAGAGTAACTGTGCGAGATGCAAAAAGAAAACCACGAATAGTACTACTAATTGTAAATTTAATTGTGGTAACTTATATATTTATCAGAACCATTCTAATATAAATTTAAGAAACAAAGCAGAACAAAAACGCGTGGAAAGTTCGAAAGAATTTCAAAGCACCCCATATTAACCACTTAATAATTTTCTTTGCTATCTAATAAAATGCTCCCTTCTGTTTTGGAAAGCGGTTGTCGTTTTTATTCATCTCAGAAGGCATATAATACTTGAGAGGTTTATGGATTCTAGGTAATTTTTGTGTAAAATTATAAAGATAATTAATGATTAAATATTAGTTTTAAGACCAAAAATGCGATAATTCGATGCACGAGTATTCACAGGCTTATAAGTTAAGCGGTTAAGAAAAATGGCGAAAATTTAAAATGAAATGTTGAGATGTATATAAAATAATTTTCATTATATTTTGCGGTCAAATCATAAATAATGAATCTTGTTTCCTAATCTATTCCAATTAAACAGCACGTGCCTACTTAAGTCGAAAATTAAAAGTCGCGTTGATTCAAAACTTCCATCCCGAAAGGAAAACAAAAAGATTTAATTTCCACCTACCTGATTTGCTCTTTCCAAGTCATTTACGATAATTTCCATTTCATCCGACCTACGAAAAGAATAACAAAACACGAAATAGTAATAAAATTAAAACAAGTAAACGATAACTGGCAGTAAAAATAAAGTTGCGAAAAATGAAATCTATCATATTTGGTTTATTTGGAAAGTATTTCTCAATCAGTTGATAATCTAAACTAGAAAACCATCTCCAGGAAGTAATCAAACCAGGATCTCAAAAAAAAATCAAGATAAAAGTAAACATTTTCGTTAAAGGTAAGATTATTTATTCAATTCGGCGATAGTAGGATTCCACTTCATAAAGAGTAATTAGAATTTGGAAATGATTACAATAATTGCGTAACTTTATTTTGTTATTAAACTCGGAATATTGATTCTATGGAGATGATTGAAAATTTGATTGAATTGATGTACCATGTTATTGTTATGACTCAGTGAAAAAATAACTGTATTAAATTTATTTAGAGATTCAAAAAGGTATATAGAGAAAAAAAACAGTCGGAGGAATTTTTAATTTAACAGGCTTTAATGCGATGTTCGATTTTAATTATTTTTCTAAAATTGCGCGGATTAGAAACTAATATTTTCTTAATCTACTGTTATTAAAAGAAAATAACTATAATTTTAAAGTTCATTAAAAATAATGCTGGGTAAAATTTTAGGAAACCTCGTTTAAATCAAAGTTAAGGAAACTAACTTTTAGTATTAAGGTCTAGTAATAGTTAATAAATCATTAAATATGAAAACCATCGCTTAAAATAGGATTTTAAACGAATTTTAAAGTAATTATTGAACTGATGAATCTTATTCATGTCCGATGGTATTTTTTAATGAGAATAATTTTGAATATTTTTAAAAATAAAAATTAAACTTGAATACAATTTGAAGATACTCACTTGGCGTTCGAGTCTTCGTCATATCTGGATTTTAAATCAAAAAGTTCGGACTGAGATCTATCCAAGGCTGGAAAAAAATAACAATAATAATAAATAAATAAATAAATAAAATAAACAAACATATAATAATAATCATAAACTTTCAAATAACTTTAAAATTACAAAGACTTGAAAAAAAAATTTCCTTTTTAACCCGGAAAAAATGCAATATAATATGAACTTTTTGCACGAAACCAAATAAAAATACATAGTAAATGATTTCTTCGAATTTAGCCAAACGTTAAAAATGGAATTCATATTTTAGAGGTATCTATTAAAACGAAGCAAACAGCAAGAAGTGAGGCAAAAGAATGGCGAATGTGCGAAATGGTTCAGATGTCTGGAGCTACGGATGATGTCTGAAGGCTTCAGACAAAGCTCCGATGTGACCCGGAGGGTTATCCGAAAAACAAAGTTTTGAGAGATCTGGTCTTGATCCGGTATAGCTTCACTGTCCTAAAATAAAAGAATTTGCGTTTACTTCTCTTCTGGCCGTCTTAACTGAAAAGAGCAGCGGAAATTATGGGTTCCTTAGAATGCAAAGTTCTGGAAAATTAAATAGTAAATAAATTCTGAGAGAAGGATTGAAGTATAAAAAGGCGAACTCGGCGATTTTAAATTAGAGGTAAATGGACTCGCCAAAATAAGAGATATTTAGTAAAAATGTGTGTTGAACAGTCGATGATTTTGTAATTTGTTTTTAACGTTTATTGGCATAATATCAAACAGAAAGTGCCTGTATAAATCTCAGTAGAGACTGTGGTTACTCTGATTTTACTAGCTTTCTTAATAAAAACTTCAGTATAAAGCTGAAAAATTCTCTGTATAAAATCTATTAACTCCTTACCAGTGTATCCCGATTTCAGTTCGTACATCGAAGTATAGTATTTTTACACCTATAATCGAAAATTAAGTCATTCATAGACGTTATCATTCCATACAAAATTGACTGGTAAACCATTAACATCGCAAGTGTTCTAAGGGCGTGTAGTTGAATGCATTCCCAAAACAGAAAGGTGTCATCCAATTAGACGGTACAGAATATTACACTGTTAAGGGGTCAACCCGTTATAGGGCGTGGTAAGTATACTTACTACCAACTTTATCAATTTTTAAACGTACAAGGTAAGCTATTTTAAAGTTCTCATAAAATGTTTCGATGAAACGAAATCCTATACATTCCAATTTCTTATCACAAAGTGTGTTGACGTTTTAATTAATTATTAATTAATGAAATTAATTAACAAAAAATTAATGTCATCGAATAAGCCAAATGAATTTCTTTTCTTAAATTAATCTCAACCCCAAAGTTATTTTATTATACCAATATTAGAAATAAACGGCCCTAGAAAGAGTTTAAAGAAACAAAAAGTATTTAAGGATTTTCTCGAAACTATTTTTGAGTGTTTAGAATTTATTTAGAAATTCCAGATAGTGATAATGCGACGAAAAATATAAATTTCCTTCAGTAGAAATAATAATAACAATAATAAAAGATTTTCAGTTCTACATAAGCAATCGATTCATGCTAATCGATTAATCAGAATATTATTAGAGCAAGTCTGATTTATGGTAACAATAATACTGATGGTATCCGCTCATATTTTTACCCTTATTTCAAATTCTTGCGGTATGTTGAGTCACAAAATGAGAATTTTATATTCTCAATTAAATTAGAAGAAATGTTTTCCCTAATTCATCAAGAGATATCAATTATCTATGAACTCGGAAAACTGGATTCGATAGAAACCCACGCATTGGAAATGCGTTTTAATCCATTTCCTGCATTTAGCTTTTGAAGTATGATTTAACATCCGCTTACTAAGTGAGAAACGAAACTAACATTTCCGTATTATTACACACACACACACTCGCACATAAAAGTAAGATGATTCCCGTTTAAATAACTAACAGACGTTTTGGAGGGCAGAGTTCTCAAGATGGACAAATATATATATAAACTTTTAAAAATGCCATTAAATCTTATTTTTGATTCTGGATTTTCAATTCTTCGCGAAAAGGATGGTCAGATTTTATATAAATTTAACCTGCTTGTTTTAAATGAAATCTGAAGAAAATAAACAAATAAATAATTCGCCACCAGTGCCTTGGAAAAGAAAAAAATGACTATCACAGTAGAGTTATTTCAGTTTTATTATAGAACAAGGCTTATTATGTGCCAGGATCCCAAGTAAATGAGTGCTTCTGCCGAATTCTTCAATAATACTATGCAAAATTAACGGAGAAAATTATGTCGATATATTATATGTCATTAAAATGTTACAAAAAACACTAAATTTCTCTGTTCACCATTGTTGAATGCCTCATCTTTTTATTTTATTTTTATGTTTGTGTGAACAAAAAAGAGCTCGTGAAAAATTTATGTAGTCCAATTAGGGAATGCGTTGGAAGCTCAAGAAGCTCTGATATAGATTGACAAAGAATTTACTTCAAATATCTGTGAATCTAGATTTAGACAAGAAAATCTGAACATTACATATATAGCCGAACCTTTATATATCGATATACTAGAAAATGAACAAAAATAAAGGATAAGATGAACAATTTAACATTAAAAATTCGAAAAACCATTAAACTTTGTATTAGACGGAATGGTGCCAAAATGCAGCAACTTCCAATAAAATACAAAATAAAAATACAGGAATATGAACAAAAAAGTCCAAGAATAACAGAAAAACATAAAAAATAGACACAATGCATCTGGTGCGCGCAAACGCAGCAGCTTCCAGGAATGCAATGACAATAATGCAATAGTAACTAACAGAATAAAAACCATCAAAGGACAATAAACAAAACTGTAATGGATACAAAAAACACAATAAAATTGAAAAAAGAAGAATCCGTACGGATAACGTTAGCAAAGGTCACTCTCCGCCGGGATTCTAATTTCAGAGTAGGGATAATTTTCTGTAGAGGAAACCACTATAAATATTAAGTTCCCTCTGTGACCTGAATTATCCAGTAGATTGATAGAAATAAGAAAAAACTTTCCTAAAAAATGAAGTTTTCTGGAAAAAAATAGGATATTTAAAAATTGCGATGTATAGAAATTTCGATAAATAGTAATACAAACAGCAAATTTTTACCACTAAAAACAATTTACATAGTTAATTTTTGAAGGTTTAAAGAAGATTTGAAAGAATTAAACGATCGAAAAAATCTATTTTAAAAACGTATAAATATATTTACGTAATTTGCAATTTTACTTACAATGTACTAAAAAATGTATGTTTGTATATAAAGAACGAAACTAAATTTTTATTTATTTTTGGACAAAGTAGTCTCTAATGTCTTTTCGGACATAATTTTTTGCCGAAGCCGCTTCAAAATAATGCTCACTTTTATTCAGAGAGGAAAAAATGTCTTCAGGAGTAAATCTGAAGCCGTGGCGTAAAGTTTGAAATAATTCTATTATTTGTTTTCTAGATGATCTTCAGTTAATTCATTTTCATTGGCATCATCATCTTTGGGTTCATTTTGATCAAAGCTTCATCTTGTTCATCATCTTGTTCAATATGTCCTTATAGGTGGGGTTATCAGCCACAATTTATGTTCTCGTGCATATGTAAAAAATGTGCGAATTTAGTACCATTAATCGTTGATAAATCATCGGTATTGAATTATTACTTACTCCGACCATTTTCCTTACATATATATAGAAATTTTATTTGTTACACAGAAACTGTTTTTCCAATCAAAATCCAAGATTCCTGAAAAAAGTTCGATATAAAGAGATTTTTGATATATGGAAGTTCGATATACAGGGGTTCGATTGTATTTTACACTGGTAATGAAGGGCTGAATGCTAATACGAAAATTCTTAACAATGCATAATTTATAAATTTAAATATCAAAAGGAATAGTAATAAGAATCATAAATGGAACTTACCACTTTGGAGTTGGGCAACTTTGGTCTCGGCTTCCTCGAGATTCGATTTGATAGCGTACTCGGACCCCAATTGATCGCTCTCCTTCTCATCAAAAAGATGAAGGAGTTCTGGGTCCTTTTCTTCGGCCTTTTCCTGTAACACAAACAAAACATTCAACTTTTTAAAAGTTGAAGAGTAATGCGGGAATGAAGAGAATAAGGAGAGTTGAGAAGTAATGTGATATAGTCTACTACGTTTTTTCTAACTATGCAAAATGTCACAAAAGTTTGCCATATATTAATTTAAAAGTGAAATATATTCATGATGAGTTTGTCAATTACGCTTTTGTTCTGATTATTGATTTGGTAAGAAAGTGGAAATGAATTTTATCAATAATATTTATAACACAAAAAAATTTACTTGTTGTATTATCAATAAAAATGAAAGAAACCGTGCTAAATAGGATATAAATAAAGAAAGAAAACCTACTTTTAAAAGCAAAATATTCTAGTATGATGAAAAGTCCATATTTTCTCTCTTTTGGAATTTACAAAGCAGTTTAACATATTTAGAAGTATCGCTTTTTGCAATAGAAAATACAGTTGTATGTTTGTTTCTATTAATGATCTGAAAATGCAGCCCACAAGTAATTATTCATAACAACTAAGGTTGGTTGGTTGGGGCTTAATGGCGCAAGAGCCATTTTTGGCTAAACTGCGCCAATCAAATGGTGCACATAACAACTAAGGAAAATTATTTAAGACATTTTAGGGCCCTTTTCAGAAGAGATTAAAAAAAAAAATACTAACGTATAAGTGGCTATATGCAAATAGATTTATTTATTACATCATTAATTAAAAATGAAGGACATGGCAAATAAAAATAATACTGTTTGATGCTGGAAAAAATGTTATTTAGATTCGTAATATTACATCCGTAACGATGAGTAAGCACATCTGCAAGTAATATTTAGTACAAATATTACTCTCCAGTCAAACTGAGAATTTTAGCCTTGAATATGATTCTAATAAACTATGTAAAAGCGAATGATATCTTACAACATAATTTAGTTTTAAACATTAGTGAGAGATATTCTGTGTAATGAATCTCTGTATTCAAAACAGGAGATTTTTAATTCCATAGAACTCTTTCTAGAACCCTAAAGCACGTAGAAACAAATATGACGCGATTCACAGGTAATGAGGTTGAGCTTATTTAATTTAAAACCCACACCGACCAAGCCTACCAAGAGGGTGTAGTCTGAGACAGGCCGGTGGGGAATGGAAACCGTTTACAACATCGCAAACCAAGTCTAGGACAAACAAAGAGTAAAATTACATACAAAAAGCGGTGAACATTATAAACACATTGCAAGTTTAAAAGAAGTAAGATAGATTAAAAGCAATCGGTTCAATTCATTGACTTTGACCGGTTAAGCTGAGGTGTTATTTAGGGATGGCGGTTATTGCGAAAATAACCCGTTTTCGGTTATTCAGGTTTTTTCAGCTCCGGTTTAACCTGGCGGTTATAACCGCAGAAAATAACCGGTTTTCGGGTTTCTTTTTTATAAGAAAACAAACGCCGCTTGTAAACAATTTTTTTATTAACCACTTAACTGAATAGTTTTCTTTGCTATCTAATAAGATGGCCTCTCCTGTTTTGGAAAGGGGCTGTCGTTTTCATTCATCTAAGAAGGCAGAGGATACTTAAGATGTTTATGGATCCTACATAATTTTTGTGTCAAATTATAAAGCTAATTAATGATTCAATTTTAGTTTATAAGACTAAAATTTCGATAATTCGATGCACGAGTATTCTCGGGCTGTTAAGTTAAGCGGTTAATATTGTTTTACAGGAAATCAACCCATTGGCCAATATTTATCCGTTTATAAAGACTCTTTCCGTAATCCGCTAACCAACAGAGGCCTCGAGGAAGCGGTTGTCGTTGATTGGCCTAAGGTGATGAAATTCAGGGCTTCATAACTTGGTAAATTTTAGACTCATCGAACCTAAAAATCGAGCCTATTTTCCCGATCCGTTTTTTTTTTTACCCGGTTATTGGTTATTTTCGGGACAAAAAATAACCGAAAAAAAACCCGGTCAACCGAATAAAAAAATACGGTTTTCGGTTTAAACCGGTAGGTTTTCCCCATCCCTAATGTCATTGACAGTGGCATTAGTGTAATTTTTTCTCAATCTGCTTCTTCCCAAAAGAAGTGATTCATTTTCTAAGTCTCCGAAATCCAGCCACTTTGAAGCACTTCTCACTCACCCCATTCCACGTCCCAATATCGGCCGAAGCCAATTTCGATTATCAGCTCTTTGATGGCCCCCGCAGTCATTCCGCAACCTATCAGAGGCATAAACCTTTTATTGATTTCCGGTTTTGTACAAGACGTCGCCAATAAAATCCGTGTTATCAGGAACCGCTCCTACTTTCCAAATAATCAGTATTATGCTCCCGCGGCTCTCAGGATGTAGTGCCCTACTCCTACGTTCTCAATGGAAGTCAACTCCTCGCGCAGTTGGAACTTATTTCTAAATGTACAAAGGGGTGCCGACCGTAAAACTGTCAAAGAACTCCTTTTTTTCTTTCCTCCTTCTTAAATGTCTTCTTCAGTCTCCAGCAGAGTTCGTTCATTACAATTGAGACTCATTGACGGTGACAATGACACATGGAAGCTGATAATGACGACTTGTCAAATGGAGATTCGAAAGATAATGAATGGCTAAGTTAGGGATAACAGATACTTCAATCCGGATGTTGTAATTGGGAATTACATTGGGAAGAGGTTCGGATCGACATTCCCGCCGACAGAGAGCAGCACTGGAAAAACGCTCCTCGTATGAATTGCAGGAATGTGAAATATTAATTTTAAATATCATTTAAAAACAATAACAGTTATAATTGATAAAATTTAACGAAAATTAAATTAAATAATAATAGAAATTGAATTAAAAATTAATAAACATTCTTTTGCATTATACAGAAAGGCATATATGCAGCTGCTTCTGATAGAATACACGAAAATAAAATTAGAACTTCAAAAATTAAGTTAAAAATTATAAAAAATAAACATTAATAAAACCTTAATATAAAACACAAAAAAGCAAATTAGCACGAAAAATACAATTAGAATGAAAGCAAAATGGACGAAAATTGGAGGCAGGAAATTGGAAAATTCAGGTCACATAAAGGAATAATTTTTGATTAATGGTCATTCCTTTATTCAGAAAATTTTTGTCCTGTTTTAGAGTTGCAATGGCGTGTGGCCTCTGAGGAAGAATCGCCATTTTGGTTCTTTTCCAATTTTCTTCCATTTTGCTTTCATTCTAATTGTATTTTTCGTTCTAATTTGCTTTTTTGTGTTTCATATTAAGGTTTTATTAATGTTTATTTTTTATAATTTTTAACTTAATTTTTGAAGTTCTAATTTTATTTTTAAAAAATGACATATAGACAGTTAGGAAGGTTTAATTTTCAAAAATTTTCATCCATCCTTTTATATAAAAGTCAATAAGAACTGTTTATTTTTTAAGACTTTTTAAGCACTGTACCGTTCACAGTAATGAATCGATAATTTGAAAATTTCATTTAAATTGTTTGAGTTATGATGAATTTTGATTATTATGTGTTCTGATATCCAACAGGTATAACTAGCGTTTTATAAAAAAAAATATTGCTTAAATGATTGATTAGTAATTTAAAATATAACACATTTTTCGATAAATATTTTTCAGGGGAAATTAAAAACTGTATGATTTTTTAACTGTCAAAGAGAATAATTGAAAACTGATTACTGCCTTAATATTATCGAACTATGTTGTTTAAATGTTATTAATTTCGTTTGATTAAGAAACAAACAAAAAACAAGAGAAGAATATATAGGTCTTTTAACATTTAGAGTGTGTGTGTGTCGGTGGGGGGAGGGGCACAGATGGACTGTCTAAAAGTTTTAATTATTAATAAATTATTTTAGACCCAAATACATGCCTGGCGTACGAATTAGTTTTTCAGATATTATTTTTTTAAAGTATTTCCTCACTTGTTGCTAATTTTGCATCGTTTAAATACATTTGCTTCAATGAGATCATATGTCAGCTATCTTCGTTATTTCTTATAAGTGTCCAATGAAACACGCGGGATAAAAGATATATCATACAACAGCATTTTCAAAATTTCTAAATAGCGCATCTCACTTCGAATTATCAAGAATTAATTATCCTTCATTTCTAAACTTTTCAAAATATACAAAAAAAATCTTAAAAATATGCAGTTATTATCGTTATTTAGTCAGCCAGTTAAATAAACATGAAAACTTTATTAAAAAAACTTAATTTCTTTTGAATGTGAGCTAAACAGAATTACGAACTACTTCAAACTGATTTTATGCCTCTTTGCAATCTGCACTTTGAGAATTTACGTTACAGCCCTGAAATACTTAACAAGAAATTGAGGAAAATGAGTCTTGACTTCTCGCTGAGGTAAAATGAATCCAAGCAATGAAAAAAAACCGTGTTACTCGTTTCCACGTGATGGCAGCGTTCCAGAATCATCTACAGGAACGCAAACGCACGGGCATTTCATAGGGAAGAATTGACTATCACAGACCAGCAATTAATTCTGAAGGAAACCCCGAATGCCTGTCTGTAGCGTGCAGTAAATCAAAAGCAATACATAAATAATAATAAAAACTTGTATGTCGTATGGGCTGATTTTTCACACACTTATTATTTCTCCGCAGTCATAACGGAGAAAACCTTCTAAATTCTTTATTTGAAAATGGAGCACCTCACAAGTGGAGCATATTACAAGAACTCCCTCCCCAGCATATCCCCCTTCCATACTTTATGCCCAGCTTTGACTGCCCCCATGTGGCTTAGTCGAACGGACCGATTCACAAGGTATTTTCACTCCCACCAAAAGAGGATATAAAAAATTTACTAAAAGTGAACATTTGCTCGATTTTTTTCCCTCTGCTTTTACCACACTTTACACCACTCACATTCGATATGGCTGTTAGTGGACTCCTTCCCTCGCCCCCTCCCCTTAAAAGAGATCTCGTTTTTAGAACAGGGCGGTAAGTGAACAAAATAAAAGTCTGATATAGATATACAAGGGAGAAGGCGTGTCAGGTCATGCCCAGGGCATGTATAGGGACCGTGAAAAATATACCTGGGCATCCATATAGCTATATCGCCTTTCTCCTTTTTGATTTGCCCATCCACCCTAAGCCCCCTCTTTTCCTTTGTAGTCTGTGGGTACAAGAATTTATCTTGGCGTTGAATTTTTCAAATAGAGGTATCTTGGCGGGATTGAAGTTATTGATAGCGAGTCGCCAGGATGCGGGCCTCATCAGTTATTTAAGCAGATTGTCCCCTGGACGGTTGGGAAGGAGTACTTTTGCCCGCCAGACTGCGCCGTTCCGAAGGTGGTTTCAGGGATAGAAGAGGGCATTTTTATCCTCCGGTCGGCCATTTGCACGCCATTTTCACGCCAATCTCGGCCTCTAATCCAATCAAAGGCCGAAAACGGCAGACCGAACCCTCCAGCTAAAGCGATACCTTTTCCCTTCCCTTCGTTTTTGCTATCTTAATGCGTTTCCTTGGGAAAGAAGTATTGTCACGGCTTTTACAAGAGTGATTTGTACCATATCCTCCTGCGTGGGTTTAATGCATTTATTTATACATACGTAGAGTTTTGTTGTAAAATTTCTATGACAAGCCGTTTACTCAGAGAAGGCTTTATTGGATGGAAGGTTGGCAAAATATATATGGGATACTTGCGATAAAAGAATACTTAACAACGAGAAAATATAGAAGAAGTTTACTTATTCATGGGGTATAGTTCGTCCTTTTAAAATATGCGATGATGAAGTTGATTTGATAACTACAACTTTTAAACCAGAATTTGTAACAAAATTCCTAAATGAACTGTTGGTAATCTGTAAATTAAAGACGGATATTATCCTGAGCTTGAAATTTTCTTTGGATCAAGAGGATATTGTTTTAAACACAATGTTCCTGTTTGCAATTTTGGTAATCATAGACTCTTCAATAGTTATATTTTTCCTGATGAGAGTTTATTCAGTTAGCGAATATTATTTTAGGTGAAACAGAAAAAATCATAATTCTTGCGTTCATATTTCTTCCTGTGTTCCGGTAAGTGATAAAAGTTTTATCATTCAGGAAATTTGCATACCTGCAGAGAATCTGAGTACATTTTCGAGTTTTTGTGCAATCATCCATTCGGGGCCCGTAGTTTAAAAAGCCCTAATTTATAATAGCATTCTACTTCTTATGAAATAAATTTATGACTATTTTCTAAGAATTAAATATTAATAAATGTAACATTTTCTGTTACGAAAAGACACAGCCCATGCTTTTAATAATTCAGGGCTGTAAAATGGAAAAAAAATATTATATAATAATTAAACTACATTGTAATTGTATCATTATTATTAAAAATATATTATAACTATATGAAAATCAATATTGTATAATATTGGGAAACGATATTGTTCAATTTTATATGTTACTTGGGATTATTAGAGTTTGGTCTAAATGAGTAGTGCACAATTTGATGAAGACTTCGAAAATTCCCTTTGAAATTTCACAGTACGTGTAATAACTTAGGAGAGTTAACCTTGAAATTAACTTTCACTTTCGGATTATAACAGCGAAAAGCCGAACAAATGATTGCTAATTTTCTTTCTGCTCCAAAATGTTACTCAAAACGTAAACTAGGCATAAGATGTCAGTGACAGACAAATCCGCACCAAATGATACAGATGCATGTTTAGATGACATGATTTTCTGACATGCACAGTTATATTTTTCTTGTGACAGTAACGCCACAGGAAACGACTATATTGTTGTTTTACCTTATCAACAATAAACTTATCATCACGCATGTAGTGCTACAACATAATGATTTACATGCTCAATTTATTAATGCCGCGAAATTTTAATGCTTTGGTGGTACAGCATACATACCAATTCGCATGCATAGGTTAAAAAATCACTGTTACGGCATCTGTAGCGCATATAAGGAAAAGATTCAACTTAAGGGAATCCACGAAAAAGCTTTCTCTGGAATCAGTAACACTTTTAAAACCCGCACTAATTGTTGATTATTCCCAAAAGTTGAATGAAAATAATGAAACGGGCATAAATAAGAGCCCTTTCCGGTCGTGAAAAATAAATACTTCCATATTTCTTCAAAGCAGCCCTAACGAGGGGAAACAAAAGCTCCCAATCCATCAAATCGAGCGTCAAAATAGTCGCACTTAATTGGATATTAAATGGCTCGATCCACGAGAAGTACACGACACAATAAAGTTCGCAATTGACGAGCGATCCGTTTCGCAGAAGGAGCGACACCTCGGGAGGGGAGGACGCGCAAGAAAATTTATAAGCACCCCAAGACACTTTCCCAAGAACTGAATATCAATCGTTGCTCGCCCTGACACCCATTCAATGCCTGCTCGTTAAATAAGAAGAGTTGCTCATTTCATCGATAAATGTTTCCTGATTTCCTGGTAAATATTTATGGCTCATTGAAAGGAGAGCTGGGTGAAAAGAGGAGGCAGGATTGATAGCGGGACTCGGCTATCTGCACGGTTTTATGAAATTTGTATTTATGTCCAACGAAGAGACATATCGGGCAATTAACGCATGGAAATTTGCGATTCGATATATTGCTACCTTCAAAAACTTATATTATTAATGAAGAATAAATACTAATAGAACATGTTTTGTTTGGTGTTTCCTTCGTAATAACCACCTTGAGCGACTAAGCATTTTTACCACCGTTCATGCAAATATGTAAATGCGGATTAAAAGGCTCCCTTTGAAATCTCCTCCAGAGCCCACGTCGCGGCACTTCTTCGGAACTTGAGAAACGTCGCCCCTTAAGCAGATTTTCCAGAGGAAAAAGTCACATGGGGTGAGATCAGGGGGATAAGCTGGTGGGGAAGTACTGGAATATGATGGTTTGACAGGAAATTTGATACGAAGAGGAAACTATAAGCCAGCACCTTATCGTGAGCACATATGACTTAGCCTTCTCCGTGACGGGATGCTTTGAATGCCTGTAATCACGAGCAATGCACAGCACATGCGCTGTAAAAAGAACATGGGGGCATACCACATCGGAAGAAAACGTACAGTTCGATATTAGATGACGTGCGTAGTTACGTGTAGTGTGTGACTATGACGTCACATGAATTATGCATATTAAGCTTATCTTCGCAATTCGTTACTCAATTATTTCGTAAATATGAGACAAGTTCCGATGGTAGGGAATGCCTAGGAAGTCTATTGTCTTTGTGGACATTATAATGTGATTTACTCTATTGCCTTTAAAATTTTTTTCACAATTGTATTTGAAAAAGAAGGTACCTAATTTGCTGGTTTATGATAATTTCAAAATCTAAAGAAAGATTCAGTTTACAGTTTTAGTGAAGGAATTTACTAAATAAAGGTTTAGTTTACAGTTAAAATTAAACTTTTTTAAAGCTAAATTTGAAAGAGGAATTTCAAATCGATAGCTTGATTATCGTTTGATTGAGAAATGGCAAAAGAATAAAACAAATTGGTACATAAACTGCTTCAATGGACACGAAAATTTTTTGAATAAATATGGAAAGATTTACCGTAAATATAAACAAGAATCAACACTTACTAAATTAAAAACAGCGCAACTGAAATATTAGTGTGGGACCAGATTATCTATTAAATACGACGAGGAGAAAGTTTTTTTTAAAAAAAAATTGCAACTTATAACGATTTCAGAAAAGTGAGGAATTTTTCTGTTATACCAATTAAATGCAAAGCAAGGCTTTTTAATCATGGAAAAAAGCCCATTTTTGATAATCAGCTAAATTTTTAAAGCATTTTTTTTGAGGGGGGATATTTGAAAATATGTGGCATAAAAAATGAGTTAAATTTTATCAATATTCTACTACCTACATTCCTACGATAAATCGTCTCTTACCTTATTCTTGTTATTCCTCTAGAGCGTTTTGTGATGAGCTGACAATAATTCAGAATTAAATCAGATAATGCCAAAAAATTAGAGAAAACACGGACAGTCTAAAGTTAAGTTAACAATTGGTTTTACATATATACTAAATTATTCTAATCACTTCAATGCACAAAATATCAGTGACAAACTTCGAAATGTTATTTTTCTAATATGATTATAAACTTTTTAATGCAATGATATCAACGTATGATTATCAACTTTTAGATACAAGAAGACAAATCTGCAGCAAAGAGAACAGTCACAGTAAAACTAGAGTTATTTTTTTTGTACGATTAAAAACCTTTCAACGTGTTACGATACATAAAGATATATCAATAGCAAAGAGCACAATCACGTTACCTAACCCCTAACTGTTGTTTCTCTAGTATGATTATCAAGCTTTTAACGTGTTACTAAACAAAAAGACAGATCTGCAGCAATGAGCAGATTCACATTAAACTCCCATCTGTTATTTCTCTAGTATGATTACTAACCTTTTAACTTATTACTATACAGAAAGACAGATCTGCAACAAAGCGCACAGTCACATTAAATTTCTAACTGTTATTTTTCTAGTACCAACCTTTTTAACGTATTACTACATAAAAAGAAAGATATGCAGCAAAGAGCAGAGTGACATTAAACTCCCGTTATTTCTCTAGTATGATTACCAACCTTTTAAAGTATTACTGTACAAAAAGACAGATCTGCAACAAACCGCACAGTCACATTAAACTCCTAATTGTTATTTCTCCAGTATGATCTTCAACTTTTAACGTGTTACTTTACAAAATGACAGAACTGCAGCAAAGAGCACAGTCATATTAAACTCCTAATTGTTATTTGTCTATGATTACCAACCTTTTAACGATTACTATACAAAAATACAGATCTACATCAAAGCGCACAGTCATATTAAACTCCAATCTGTTACTTCTCTAGAATGATTACGAACCTTTTAGTGTATTACTATGCAAATAGACAGATCTGCAGCAAAGAGCAGAATCACATTAAAACCACAACACGGAATCAGGAATTCTGTTTGTGGAAGAAGCAAGCGAGAGCAGACTTACCTGTACAGTGGACTCTTCTTTGTCTTCAAACTCCCTGACCTTCTCCCGCAACAGTTTGATTGTCACCTCTGCAAAGATAAGGAACAGATCGTAAATATAAACTTTCTCCCGATGTCCCAGAAATGGATGATTTTTATTCCGTTATAAATTTTACGGCTGAAAGACGGATGAAAAAAAAAAATATGACTTAAAATTTAGTATCCATTGGGCAATTGAAAATCACATGCAGTAAAAACGAAGAGCAGATAAATATCATACTATAAAAAACTCAATTCAAACAATATGCATGAATATTAACTGATAGCGCACTGATTTGAAAATATTCTTTGAAGCCGAAAAAGTAGAATTATCTTCTGACTAGATTATTCCAGGAATGTGCTGACAATTGAAATGCGGAAAATAAAAATTTGCTCAAAAAGAAAGTTTCAGTCGACAATAAGTCTGTATAAATTTCATGCCAAACTATTCTCCATCAGCGAACTAAAGGATATGAATAATTTTTGATATAAAACAGCGAAAGAAATAAATAGCAACTTTTATAGAGATGTTTTTGAAACCTCCATTCAACTATTATTTACAATGCCATTTCGATTTCTATATTTTCTATGAATTTACTACTTTAAAGGATTATGCACAGTGATTCAATTAGCAGCTTCATTAGACTTCATTGACTATTTCTAATACTGTACAATAGCAAAAATGACCATTAGCAAATGAATAAAATAGTCGTGGATGATAATGGACACAATATTAATAATTTAGTACGTAGTTAATTAAGTTACAACAAGAAGAAAGAACAAACATTCATACTATAAACACTTTTTATTTTCTGAAAACTGAAATGTTTTTAATAATTCAATTCGAAATGTTACATATGAAGGATATGCCAGTTAGATTTTACGCAACAGATCATTTCACATTATTACTTCTTATACTAAACTGCTGAAACCAATTTTCCGGTGCTTCAAACAGTTCTATGAAGCAATACTTCCCATCAACAATTCCTATTCATAAATTTTTACACAACGGAAATTAGCGTACATTAATTTAATTAAAGCGGGATAATTATTACTTAATATTTCAGGAAGGCCCGAGTCATACGACGATGAAGTTGATCGATAATTCATCTTAATCAAATTAAGAGCAAAACACAAACGATGCGGCTCTTCAGCGCGAACCGGAAACGAACTGCCATTAGTTGCTCAAAACGGCAGAATCGTTTGCACGTTGTATCAAAAACACACGACATGATGCCTGCCGCTCAACTCCACTAATTATTCAAATGAGTAAGAGTGGAAGAATAAATCCATATTAAATTTTCGTAGAATCGCTGCTTATTAGTAAACAGAGTCGATGTCTTCCCGCAGTTATTTATCCATTTTTTTCCTCGAGTCCGGCAACTTTCTCGGTGGCAAGTGGAAACAAATAAGGACTTGCTGAAATTCCTCTCATTCGGCGTGAAAACCGACGTTCTGAAAACTGAAGCCAACCCCATGGGGATATCCAGCATAGGAAAAGGAACACAGACTTCCCATTAACTTCTTCCTGCCAATTAAGCAACTACAAAAATGGTGACAGATTTATAGGTATTACCAACCATAATGGCCAACGAAATCGCTTGAACGTTCCCTACACTATGAAAGGGGGGGGATAATATAATAGCTAAAAAGAAACATAAGGTGTACACTCAGAGAGGGGGAGACGGCAGCAAAAATGATATCGCCGAATAGCTGGCAAAAGGGATTCAGCCAATCATGACTGCACAAAGAACATTGGCAAGCCAGCTCCCCTAGCATATGGGTTGGAATAAAAGGGGGCTGAGGAGGAATGCTACTCGAGAGAAAAAGAAATATTAAAGGGGCAGAGGGGGAGGGAAGACCATGCCAGGGGGTGGGCGAAGAGGTGTAAGTAGCGATAATCTCAAAAACTCCCTTTTTATAGCGAAGTGATACATGATGGCTATTACCAACGTCATTTACCGATTATTGATCTTTACGGACAAGTAGACTTAGCGGCCAGCTGCATATCTCATTACGAACGCCACTGGCGAAGGGGGTGATGAGGAAGAAGAAAGGGGTGGGGGAGAAATCCGTAAATCGTTATTGACGCCCCCTCCTAACATTCTTTATGGCGTTTGTTATGATATTATATCCCTTTTCCGAGTGTTTTTCTTCGAGGCCTTTTAAGTTCGAAAGGGTAATAATCAATTGATCAGTGGCAGCGCGATTACCCGCGCTTCTGTTGCACCCTCCCTCCCTTTCGAACGTTAACTTCTTCTGCCGAACACCAGCACCCACTGTGGGAAATTCTCCTTTCTTAATGGTACTTTCATTTTAATGAGACTGGGAGAAGAAAAATCAGAAAGCAAAGGAAAACAAATGAGCGTAAGGGGGGGGGGGGCATGCAACAAATATTCTCCAGGATTTATTGGAAACAAGTTCATGATATGTTCCATTCTCACAATCCCTTTAATTTTATCTTGGATGCTGTTGACCGCCATTATAATGGAGGAAATGCGATGAATTCAAAACATAAAGGACAAAGTATTATGCAATTCTTAATAATTTATGGGTTGTAGGAAGTAAGATAAATTGTGAATAAAAGAAAAACGGATGTTGAATTAAATATGTTTTGAGTTTTTAAAAACTACGAATATATAAAATATTCCCAATCACGTAGTATAAAGTTAAGAGCCTTCATAAATTCTTCAGAACAAATTTTTTAAAGCAGAAATAAAAAGTATTTAATTTTTTAATTACGTTTTATACAATGGAAGAGAAAAAAATTGAACTCCTTTTTCTGAATTTTTATTCCATAAATGTAAATATTTTTCATTAAAAATTACTTTAATTTAAAGAAAAACTAAACTTACATATAAAGCTTTCAGAGCTCAAGAGAATCAAGTAACATGAACAAAATTCTGAATGGAAGTTTATAATGAAAACGTCAGAATAATAGAAGATACTTCATAAAACATTTTTTAAACCTCCTAAAGGAGTTTCAGATAGAGTTCTCAAAGAAGAAATATGTTCAAAATTACCCAAAGTGAACTTGTTGCACTAAATATCCCATATATGGGCCAGTTACCATGAAGAGATTAAGGCATATGTTAGTCCCGCTAGTAATTGGTTACTTAAACTGGAAGCGTTACATATTTGACACAAAAATAGCGATAATGCCATCAATGAAACATCATTCACTTCAATAGATTTTTAATTAATGACTCATCACTGCAACAAAATTTGCAAGCGAATAAGGCATAGAATAAAATATAGCATTCGAATAAGTTGCACTTAACCCTTAAATGTCCAGTGTCGCCTTTAGGCAACATACCCAATTTTGTCTTCTAAAATCTTGAGGATAAGACCGAAGCTCTGATGCTTGTTGCTGCTAATAGGATATATACTAAAATTTCTATTATATCAATTTACAACATACAGATGGCAGCCTGAGTGGTAATAAAAAATAAAAATAAATTGATGTCTTTCACTTGAGGCTGCATCTTTTTAGCTTTGTTTGTACGCTTGAGAATACCATATTTTATTCTACAATGTTGAAGGAAATTCCTTAACCGTATTTATTCAAATTCATTTGTGTTTGACGTTATAGAATTTTGTCAAGGCAATTTTTTTCTGAAATAAAGCCCAGTGTTGTCAGTTGGCAACGAACTGTTTTTTAGCCATAAACTATACTTAAAACTAAATAGGATTTTTTTAAAAGAATTTTTCCCATGAATTATTCAAGGAATGAATGTCAAAAAACATTTTAAAATCATTTTTTTAAAAAATCGGACTTTTAAGGGTTAAACAATATATTACACACAGAATATACACATACAGAATATATAATACACAAAGAAGGGCATTAGCTTTTCAACATCATACTCTTAAATGAAAAATTACTCCTATATAAAGCCACAGAATAAAAATGAAATGGCCCCGAAACTCAAAACCCGAAGCTAAAGAACACGTAAAGAGGGTTGTTATTTTTACGTTTGGAATTTGTATTATTCAATTTGTTTTCTCTGTAAATAAGAAGTAACGAACTTATATTTATAAACCCACGAAAATTTTTGCTCTAAACGTTCTAGAAGAATTTTACAAAGATCTTAATACAAGAAATTTCAAGGAAAATTAATCTTCCCATAGAGACAAAGCAGTGGTGAGGGCTAAAAAGTAATCTCTCATTTTCATTCTACTCCAAATTCCAAAAGTTCACCAATTTCAGAGAGGAAAAAAATGCACCGACGGGAAGAAGAAATATTCCTTTTCATACAAAATCACTCGGAAAAGCCAGTGCATACTTCCGTTTCCATCCTCCGCAAACGTTTCGTACCCACGGCGTTGTTTACAGTGCTGAGACCAAAAGACTCAGCAAACAGACGGGACAAAAGAGATGGTATTAGCATATTTGTCCTTATTTCCTTGAGTTATTCGTCACGATCCTTCCTAGTCGGGAAAACAGAGTCAATCTGTACCCATAATAACACTCGCACCCAATGACCTGAGGACCGCAAGGGACTGCGTCCAAAAATAAACCAACCTGTGGAAAGCCGAAAAACAAGCGAAAAGGTAATTGAATTAAAGAGCAGAAAGCAAAATCTTGCGAAGAAAGAGAACGAGATCTCCGGTTGAATAACCATTCACTGCAGCAAGCCATTCGCTATTCAAAACAGTGACGCAAGGCAGGAGGGAGGACACGTCTGAACGTTTGTTCGCCGAATCGAAATAACGCATTAGAGAACAATTGAGCGTGCAAGTCGAGTTTCACTTCAATCCATGTTTGACGTAAATATCCATCACCTATGGCCGTAAAGCATTTGCATTCGCAGTATAACATCGGTGGAATTGATTGAGCATGAGTTTATTTCTGTACTGTTCTCGGAGGTCTATTTATTCAGGACCGAATATCGGAGAGGACTTTTCAAGGTTCTTCATCTTTTTCCGAGTGTGGAGGACGGATGGAAAAAAGTTTGGGTCGTTTCGGAAAGAAACCATAAATTTGCCTGGACAATCTGTTTCGAGAAGTGAGGTATTCACAGAAGCTTTTGTCTTCCACGGATATTAAATATCAATGCGAAAATAAATTAAGAGTGTTACGGTTTTCAGCAATGCGCCTAAAACGTAACTTTTACTTTATTTTCATATTGTGTTGGATGCCGTAAACGTTGGCGGTAAGATGTATATAGAGATCGCGTTTTTCTCTTGTATTCAACAGGATCACAGCTGTTTCCTTATTTGGGGGAAAGTAAGATCCACTTTTTTTTTAAAGCAGAAGTAAAAGTTTTTCATTAAACAAAGCTTCCAGATCATAAAATTTATGGTAAATTTTACATTTTAATCATGATCATCATAAATAACGGAAATATTTAATGGTTATAAATTATAACCCAAATAAGAATAAAATGTTAAATGATAAGTTGGACGCTGGTGAAACTACACTATATGAAAGTGAAGCAAAATTAATCTTTTTCTTAACACTTAACTGTCATTTCGACTTTCAAAGAATCTTCCGCTGAGTAAAACATAATGGTGTTTCAAAATACAAATCACAAAGAGCTCAAAAATTGAAAGATGAATTTAAATTCATATTTTCCTTTGCCTCCCTAAAAGTTTTTGAAAGCTGGACTCAATAATCAAGATAAATGGCCGATTTTTACTTTATTCAAAATTTAAAGAAACGAGATTTATTCATTTCTCATATGGTTTATAACTTTGCATAAAATAAAGTCCTGTTTGTAGAGAGTAGGAGTTCCCAACCTTTTTTCTCTTGCCTACCCCTTGATTACTATTTTTATTTTCGCGTATCCCCAACTGCCATAATCCCCTCACCAACCATTCGTCTGTGCACTGAAGTTTCTATCAATATTGTTAAGGGCTTAGGCAAGGTTAACAGTCAAATGACTCGAATTAATAACAGTTGCGGAACTTATTTTTGATTTTACATTTTATTCCATTTTTACAATAGAAGTATTTCATCCCTATGCTAATCCCTTATGTTTTCTTGTGTGAGCTCCATCTGTTCCTTCGCGTACCCCTAGGGGTACGCGTACCACAGGTTGGGAACCTCTGGTATAGAGCAATGACAAATATCTCTGAAAACTGTCAATTTTGGTGCATAATCGAGCGCATCTTCAAATTACTCATTACATTCCCAGAAAATAACATGAATGAAAGATATACACATATTAAATTTTACATCAATTTTGCAATCTGAACTTTTATAAATTCTAATTATTATTATCATCATCATTCTTCAGCAAATATGGCAATCGATGGAAAATGAATCATCTTCCATCCTGTATCTTGCCATGTCACCGTCCAAGTCAGAAAGTGAGATGCTTGTTAAAAACCACTCGCTAATACGGATGACTCACGTTTCGAAAGAGATTGCCCAAGCAAATTTATGGTTTCCTCTGGAAACGGGATGTGAGGATCCTCCACTTTAAATCGAAAGCGTGTGGGAATCATCATTTGACAACTCTTGTTGCTTGAGATTAATCGGAGCATAATAGTGGATGGAAAGTCATTTCGCAGCCATCGCGGTAATCACTACGAAGCTTATTCATTAAATAGATGAAATTTAATTAACAGCGTGGCTAACACAGTATTAAAATGGATGAAATAATTAACCTAATTAAGTTCTGTAGAATTTGAAAGTGAGTGACCAAAGGAAATTTAAACGTTATATGGGAGATTGCTCTGATTATGGAAGGTTGATTTTTATGCTATACCTTTTCAAACTATGGGTCCCTATACCAAATGGGGTCGCATGCATCGATCTTGGGGTCCCTAAAACTAACTGCTCAAACGCAGATAGCAAGTATTCTGTCAATTTCATGAATAGAAGCAAATAAAAGTAGTTTAAAAAGCCATTTCGATTTATTTTTTGATTTAAAGCCATTTTTTAAAATTTGCTTTAAAAACTATATAACTAAGTTTCTTTCTATTTATTACTAATTAATACTTCATATATCCCATTTTTTTATTTTCTCGTCAAAGCGAAAGTATTGTAATCGTCAAAAAAATTCGTACTCGAGTCCGAAAAACACAATTTTGGAATTATGTCTGTCTGTGTGTCTGTGAACACGATAACTCGCAAACTATTAGAGCTACAGGAATGAAATTTGGTATGTAATCTTGAAACATAATTTGCAGGTTTCTATCACATTTTGGACAAAATCCATCTAAGGGAAGTCTGTCTGTCCGCGTTCATGTGAACACTATAACTCAAAAACTTGAATAGCTAGATGGATACAATTTGGTACACATTTTTATCATCAGGAATGTAGGTCTGTATCAAATTTTGGGGCAAATCCATCAAAGGGTTGTCTGTCTGTCGGTCTGTATAATCTCATACTTCTGAAGACGATAACTTCTAAAAGACATGACTTAGACGAATGGAATTTCGTATGTAGTCTTGCAACCCTAATTGCATATTTGTCTCCAATTTTCACTTAAATCGGTTTAAAAAAAGCTATATCAGGTTTTTCCCCCCATTCTACGACGCAAAAAAAGCGCGAACGCTGTAGCTTTTTCCCCACCTTAGGGAATACTGCACGTTTCTGGCGCGCGGTGAATATTCCCCCTCACCCATGTTAGTCGCGTGCGAGAAAGTTTAGGGGAGGCCACTCCTGCTGGCTATATTGGTATTTTTTTTAACATGCTAACGTTTTCAGGCTGCTATACTTTTTGTAAACTGCGCGATGCAAATATTGTACAGAGCGCAATGTAACCCGCAGAATGCAATGCTCTACAGTACAGGGCAGACCGTAGGACGTAGAGCTATGAAATTTTGCAAGTAGTTACTACTTCTTGAGTAGAAAGTGTTCGTTAAGAAAGGGTTTTTCAAAATTTTGATTGCATTTTTAATTAATTAAAAATCAATAGAAATTTTTGCGTTTTTCCACAATAACTTCAGAGCATGATACAACACAAAAATCATTTCTACATCATTTCAAAATTCGAAAAATTAGCTTTTGAGAGACAACAATTTTATTTCCGTACATTTTTTTTTCTAATTTTAATAAATTTTCCAAAATTAATTTTAAATACAATTTGTAACAGCGCTTTTTATTGCTGTAATGAAATTCAAACCAATTTGATTATTTCATCAAATCTTTCACTCGCGTGCTTTCGCCGATATTTAAGTTATGGTTTTAAAAAATGCATTCTTTTGGTCATTTATTCCAAAGCAGAATTTTCACTTTCGCTTTCATTAACGTAATAGTGTTTTCAGGCTGACATTCTTTCTGCAAATTGGGTGATGTAAAAATCGTTACGCACAGAATGCAACGACAAATGCAGTCAAGCCAAGCGAAGGTAAGACACACGAATCAAGCCAAAAACATTATCCTGTACGATGTTTCAAACTACAGGTTCAAAATTTAAGTAGATATTTAACTGCATATATTTGTATATTTAGGGTCGCGAAATACTTTTTTGTAGCCTAAATGGACTCACGAATGAATACGATTGCCCAAAGATGTTCTAAACAAAGACCATGTTCGTTATCCGAACTGTTAATTAAGCGATCTTATAATTATCACGCATTGTTAAGGAAATATGGTCTCTTGTTTGATCTCTGTGGAAACCGCAACCCTTAACTCTCCGATTCCTACGGCCGTTGAAATAAAGGGACCTCAAAATACGGGAACATCCGAGCTCCTCTATCAAATATAAGAGAAATTCCCTTTTCCCCTCAAAAACCACAATGACAGCTGGCATTGTCCGAATTGTAAGAAAACTCCCCCTTCCCCAAACACATCTGGGCGAGTCAATCTAACGAAGAAAGCACGCGCCGCGCGTGTGAAATCAATCACATTTAACGAAAGGGGTGGTGGAAATTTCAGAGTGACATTCAGACGGCTATCGTCTTTTGCTTGAAGGAGTGTATGGGATGGTCCCGTATCGATAGAGTTAACAACTCACTCTTTTTAGATTTACACTCCACTCTTCCTAATGTAAACAGTTTTTTAAAAAGAAAAAGTTCAAAAAGGCATTAACAAAAATTCTGAGAACGAAAATTTTTATGCAACGCACATAAGAATCGATTGATGTTAAAAGGGGACTTCTGACACTGTTTAAAGGGCTCTTCTACGAAGAAGCCTTCTTCTAACATCACATGGAAACTTTGATGTTGTACCAAAACGTGGCTGTGAATGGTAGAAGCCTCGCTTCTACATCAAAGATGCATTCACCTTCATCAAATTAAAAACGAAAATAAAAATGTAATTTCCGCCGAGAATGCATGAGTCCCCTTTTCACATCAATCGATTCAAAAAGGTTACGTATGTAATTGTCAGAATCTCGTATCGGAAACCGTTCACAGATGTATAAAAGTCTCCAGTCCTCAGTGTCAATTGTGCTTCGATTTCCGTTCTCACCTCTTCGCCTGGCGAGTTCTTTGCTGCGCTGGCAACCCTTTGGAATCCCACTTTCTCTGCTCATCTCTCCCGCGACAGCGCCATAAGATGCAGCTCCAAAAATCTTACATACAGCTTCGCTTCTTCTTGTGTTTATTATGTGGTGTGTTCATTATAGAAATTTGCGTCCTTTGTCCTAACATGAAATATTTTTTCAGAAAAATATTTGCTATCCGATTTGTTCGCGGTCCGAACTGATTGTTAACCAATCCCCCCATATGCATCATTTTAATAAATAAACAATATTCAAATTATTGAAGAAATCAACATTGCAGAAAAAATAAATACATGCAGAAAATAACAAAACTTCATTTTATTCAAAGGATGTGAATAATATAAATCGGTGGACTTTCACCCTCAAAACAATCGGGAAAAATTCATTAGCAACATTTTAATTTTATAATTTTGATGCGGTAGATAACAGACAATCTTGTACAGAAAAATAAAGGAAATTAAGAGTTTGAAATTTTTTTCCTTAAATGTTCGTATTGCTATGCTTTCAGACGATTCGAAATAATGATCAATATTTAAGATAAGTAATCTCGTATTTACATGAAAATAAATATCTGAATAGATTTAAAATTTATTTTATATTAATGCCAATCTGCATTCTTTCGCTCGGAAGTTAACAATTATGAAAATAGAATTATCAAGGGTATAGTTTTGATACAAGTTCCCTATTCATACAGTCATAGCACTTTGGGCAGGATATTTACATTTCATATCATCCACAAATAACAATGTCGAACACCATTTAAAAATTTCGTACGGTGACTGGAAGAAACGCAAAAATGATGCAACATATTCTCAGTAAATTTATTGAAGTGTCTTATTTCACCATTCAAAGGAGATTTCAGTTTCTGTCTGATATATGCATATTTTCGAAACACATATTTATTATTATATCCTGACTTGACGTTGTTTTGGATAGTCAGTCGGAGGCGACTACAAAAAAGCGTGGGCAACAAATAATTAAGAACCGTCAATCTAGCACCGCATAGGAGTGTCTGCCAAGAAGATGTTTGAAGACTTGCCTTTATTTTTAACTACTTTAATTCGGCATTTTAATGTTTACTATATTAACTCCTTAACAGTTTTGCTCTAGCTCCACTCGTTCATAAATTATGCCATTTTTTAAACTTATAATCTAAAATTAAGTCATTCATAGACGTCATCATTCGATACAAAAACAGCCACTAAGGGTTCTATGGACATGTAGTTGAATCAATATGATAACACATTCCCAAAACAAAAAGGAGTCATCTAATTAAACGGTACAGAAAATTACACTGTGAAGGGGTTAAAAAAAAGAGCAGCGAATTGCAGAAAATAGTATATTAACCCTTAAAGGCCCAGTGTTGCCTTTACGCAACATACCCAATTTTGTCTTCTAAAATCACCAGAATAAGACTGAAACTCTAAATGTCTGTTGTTGCCAATGGGATACATAGTGAAATTTTTATTAAACCAATTTACAACATATAGGTGGCAGCTTGAGTGCTTATAAAAAAATTGATGTTTTTCACTTGAGGCTGCATCTTTTTAGCTTTGTTTATACGCTTGAGAATACCATATTTTATTCTACAATATTGAAGTAAATTCCTTATCCATATTATTATTATTTATTAAAATTCATCTGTGTTTGAGATTATAGAATTTCATCAAGGAATTTTTTTTTCTGAAATAAAGCCTATAGTTATCAGTCGGTAACAAACCGTGTTTTAGCCACAAACCATACTTAAAACAAAATGGGATTTTTTAAAAGTATTTTCCCATGTTTTATTCAAGAAATGAAAGTCAAAAAATATTTTAAAATCATTTTTTAAAATTAAGGGTTAAAAAAAGCCAACTTGAAAGTTGTTACTTTTGAAAAACCTCTCTTAACTTAACCAAATGCGTTCATTTATATTCAGATATAGTTCTTAAACAGGAAGTAGAGAATTAGAAAAGGGGATTATTCTCGATTATCAATAGCTGATGTTTTTCGGAAGCAAATTTCGAGTCAACACTCCATCAAGGATGTCACATGAGAGTGGATTATCATATGGACATGCATAACATGGTAATCAACTTTATAACCCAAGTCAATGCCCAACAAAATATATGTCGGCGCTTGATGACCTGGACTTTGTATTCTGTCCATTTCAATTTTGTTTTCTGAATACGGTGAAACTTCTTTAACATGTCGTTTTGCTCGATTCATTCCCTTTCATTTCAATGCATAAAAATTAAAATTCTTTATAGTGTCGCAGGTATTTGATAATGAGTCGCATATTCTGAGCTTCAAACACGCCAATCTTTCGTTTTAAAGCTCAGATAAACACGATTGTATTAAGTGTTTTCCCAAAAATAACTACTCTAAGGACAATTTTTTATAACAGGCCATAATTTTATAACTAAAAAGAATTTTTATAACTCCGGATCCTTTTAATCTCTATAGAGTAGTTAACAGCCGACTGAAAGTCATGGAGTGGCATATATAGATATAAGGATTCTTTTTGAAAAATCTTTTGAGGATATGAATTCAATCCAGCGATTTAATAAGAATCCAAAATCAAAAGGAAGGGCAATTAAAACAGATTTTTAAAAAAATTAAAGTTTAAACATTTCCAAGTAAACTCACAATAAAATTATTCTGTTACTCTCTCAGGAATGTTTATTGCAATACAAGTGCTCCAGTTATTGTTGTGTTGTCATATTATTAAAATCTGGAATTTTTAAAACATTAAAATATTTTTAAATTGATTCACAATGTCCGACTTTAAAAACATAATAATTTATTAAAATGACTATGAAATTTCATTCAAAAGTAGATTGTTATCATTATATTGCAAGGCCAAGATATGCAGTTTATCTTATTTTGATCCAAAATTCGATTATATGTGTTTTTGTAGCTGTCTCTCGAGCGAAGTACTATAGAGGTTTCACTCTATTCATTTATTTATTGGTTGACATCTTGTTCAGCATTTGTCGGCAACATTCAATCATTAAAAAAAATGCATTTGCTTATTTATAGATAACATGATTCCCGAGGAGAGGATTCGCAGCAATTATTTCCGACAAGCATCGAGAGTGCGCATCTACGGGGAACCATTACCATATCTGCGTACGGAGGCATTTAGTTATCCTCACAAAAATCACAGCGGATTTCCGAATAATTTATTATTATTATTCATAAGAAAAACCCTTTTGTGTGCGGAGGGATGTTTGATTTCGTTTTTACGAGCCTCTTGATCATTGAAGGGAGGAAGACCTTCTTTCTTTTCAATACGACTTTTAATATGTCGCATGCAAAACAGGTAATCGTACGTGTCCTATCTTAAAAACTGAAGTCGAGTCGTAAATATGAGTATAGGACCGTATCTCAAATGCTTTTCCTTTGGAACAATGGGAGTTGCACAAGGACATTCGGCTGTCAAACGCTCGAAATCATTGTTTGGGATGCTGGATTTTTTTCCCCCTCCTTCACTTTTTTATTTGCTTAATAACTCGAATTTCACTCCCTTCCCCCCTGCCTATTTCTGTTTTGCCTCATTCTACTCCACTGGGAGTGATTGTTTTCGAACTTTGACGAATGGTTATGGCTCCGACATCCCTGGCTTCTTGATTGGTCGGTGATAGTTTCGATTTTATAGGCTGCTTTGCGCTTAAGGGAGATATAAATTATGTAGATGTAGAATGTACCATTTGTTCGGTACGTCCGCAGGCATGTTCGTTCGAACAGAAAAAAAAGAAGGCAAAATGACATTTTTAGCGTCGTTTTCTTACTTTAACAAGCGAGGATTCCACAGCCGCTACACAAATATGGAAACCGCATTTTACGATGCTAATATTTCATTGCGTTTTCATTATTTATTTGTTTCCGCTTTCAAGGGAAGCAGACATCTTTCATCGTTGACATTTAAATACATAATAGACAAGCGCGGCACGCAGTTATTTCCAATCTAATTGAGAATTAGAAATGCCAGTTCTTCCCCCCCTTTGTTCTGTAGATGTGTTGCGTCATATAGGGGTATTATTACAATTTGAGACGAAATACAAAACATTTCGCTCTTTAAGGTACATTTAATGCTAATATAACCAGCGTGGTCTCTCTCTCGTATACTTCTACAGTAAGGCGCTTTTTGTGTTACACCCGTCGTAGAGTGAAAGGAATCGAGTACACATTTTGAACCTCTTTCCAACGTTTGATTGGTTCCAAAATTTGACAGATCTGCAATTTTGGTGACTCTCTCGTATACTTCTACAGTATGGCGCTTTTTGTGTTACACCCGTCGTAGAGTGAAAAGAATCGAGTACACATTTTGGACCTCCTCCCAACGCTTGATTGGTTCCAAAATTTGACACAGCTTTGCAATTTTGATGTCAAATTTTGTTCGGTACGTCCAACAAAATTTACACATACCAAACTTCCTATATATAGCTGGTTGCGTTTTTTGAGCTGTCGCTTTGACATGCTCACGAATAGACAGACCTAACGCCACCCTAACCCCCCGATACCTACGACTACTAGAGTTATCTCATCGGTTTTAAATGGGTATAAGGTGGATAAAGCACGAACACCACACCCAGAATCGGCACCCTCAACAACCAAAAGCCTGAACCACTTTATTGAGAAACAAAAGTTACAAAACTATTTACAATTTCCAGAAATGCACAGAATTGAAAATGAAAAATATCAATAATAAATGAATAATAAAAAAACTATCTAAACAACAACCTATACATAAAAGCAGTTCTATCTGTTCAAGATGTTTCCCAATAACAGTCATATTGACAAAAACAAGGATTCAGAGAATAAGTTTATTTTGACTATTCAGTCTGAAACATATTCAAATCCCACTAGAACTATTAGTTGTTGCCGCTAAGAATAGCACTTGAACAATTAGTTGTTGCCATTAGAATCATTAGTCGTTGCCATTATGAATCACGCTTTAGCATTTAGTTGTTCCCACTAGAACCATTAATCGTTGCCAATATGAATCTGGTTTGAGCAGGAATTCAT
Organism: Araneus ventricosus; assembly: GCA_013235015.1. Taxonomy (NCBI): domain Eukaryota; kingdom Metazoa; phylum Arthropoda; class Arachnida; order Araneae; family Araneidae; genus Araneus; species Araneus ventricosus. The sequence goes on along the minus strand of BGPR01000191.1, from coordinate 898,496 downwards.
ATTCATGAATATGTTTGATTATTAATTTAATCTTTTTCCTTGAAAGTTGGAGTCAACCAGTTGCTGCCACTAGAATCATCAGTCGTTGCCATTATGAATCACGCTTTAACATTTAGTTGTTCCCACTATGAATCTGGTTTGAACATTCATAATCATGAATAAGTTTGATTATTAATTTAATCTTTTTCCTTGAAAGTTGGACAGACCGACAGACAGTTGACAGATTTGGTCGAAAATCTGATACAGATCTAAAATTATGGAGATATGACCTTTTTAAGTTTCACTCATCTAGCTTGTTACGTTATTCAGTTATTGGCATGCAGACAGACTTCACAATGATGGAGTTTGGCTAAAATGTGATATATATCTACAATTTTATTGTAAAGACTACTGACTAAAAAATTATGTAATTCTGGAGACAAATAACCAAAGACTGCTTACCAAATTTCATTTGTCCAGTTCGCTCTGTTTTTGAGTTTTCACAGACAGACATAATTCCAAAAATAGTTTTCCTGACCACTGGTGGTGGTAGTGTGTGTGTGCGTGTGGCAAAACGTGGAGTTTCATGAAAATCTCAAGAACGAATTTTTTAAAACATTACTATAAGTTCTCTTTGTATACTTTGTAGGTAAAAAGCAAGAAACGCAGTTTTGCAGGAATATAAAATGGATCTTTTAGTTTTTACTGAGAGTGCCAATAGGTGAGATGAAAATAGTTAAATAGGCGCAGATAAAAATAATTAGTAAGTTATAAAATATATTTAAGAAAATAGAAATAGCAAAACAGCTATCTTAATGTAGATGGAAATCTTGTTTTCGATATTTAATTTCATTCATGAATTCGCGAAGATCCTATAATGGCTTCAATTTCATAATTAATTAATCCGTGCTTTTATTACGACGTTGCAAACAAATGCAAGAGTATATACGATACGATATAAGTTCCAGGTCCAGCTGAAATATAAATAAACTAGTTAGCAAAATTAAGTTATGAAAAGAATTAGCATTTCCGTTATATTATTCTCTGAAAATCATTAATAATCGTAGACAGAATTTGATCAGCCAATTAAAACAGCCGTTCCAATCAAAAGGGTAAGAGTACCGAATAAAAATCAAGTCTGATTTCTTTCGTGAGGAAATCATCTCAAATTACGGTTGTCTTGGGACTAGAAACGCCAGCTAAAATAACTCCACTTCAACTATGTTTACGATCTTAAACATCAACATTTGATGAAAAATTATAGTGATTGGCAAATTTGACGAATTTTGTCGGTTGATTGCGTGGATTTTAATCGCGCAAAAGTCACATTTGGCCAAATTGTGGCAAATAAATGATTTCAAATTAATCAGCGTCACGAAAATGCATCAACTTTAGAGATATAACTTTTTACATGGACTGAAGAAGTTGGATTAGAGGAAGAATATGGACATTCGCGAGTATGCTCTTCGAAAATAACTCCTTCTCCCTCCTCCTCCTGGTTTTTGATCATCTCAGATTGTTACGCCAGAAAAAGAAAAGTTTTTTTCCAATGTTAGTTCTCTGTTTTATAATTTTTTTTTATGTATACTACACTCTAGATAATGAAGTTAGAAGTATAATGTAAAAAGAAATACCTATCTTAATTTTAAAGCCGCAAAGCAATCAAAATTTGCTTTCATTTCACTTCATGAAAAAGCTAGTTTTCTTACTCCCAATACCCTTAACCCCTTGACGGGCACCGAATTATCTCATTTTCAGGCTTATAAACTAAAACTGAATCATTTATTAGCTTGATAATTTGACACAAAAATTACGTAGAATCCATAAGCATCTCAAGTATTCTATGCTTTCTTAGATGAATGAAAACTACAGCCCCTTTCCAAAACAGGAGGGTCATCATATTAGATAGCAAAAAAAAAAAAAAAAATGCCACTCTTAAGGGGTTAATGACTGTCTGATAAAAGAATGGAACGCCTGAAAAGATGCTAAAAGTTCATGGCATGTACATATTTTATAAGTAATTTTCAGGTAAGAGAAGTTTTAACTAATTATTTTAATTTAAAATTGCTCTTAGCGAACAAAATTACCATGAACAGCAACAATACACGGGCAGGATATCTTATGCAAGTGAAAAAATCACGAAGCAGAGTAGAAAAATCAACAAGCACGCGATTTCATGGCGCAATTCTCTGTTCCGCTTTAGTTCCTATTACATAGGTATGAGTGAAGAACTTTCTGCGATGCAGCTGCCTCCAAGATAAGAGTGATTTACTACTCAGAAAAGGTGTTTATATACCTGTGAACTTTAAAACAAGACCACCAGCAATATTTAGAATGAATTTATTAGTTTTAAAAATAAATGTAAAATGATTTCCATGGTGATTATACAATTGGAAATGAAACTTTAAACTATCAAATAACGAAGCCAGTGGCGAATTCAGAAGGGTGCTATGGGGCTGCAGCCCCTCCCAAAGCTACACCAGAATTCTTGCTTTTATTTAAAATCACTACAACTGTAATCTCCTTTTTTAAAATAATAATATTAAACCGCGGCAACATTACTTTTTGGCTGAGAGGCTCGAAAATTTCCCCACTTTTGTAGTCATTCCCCTTGTACTGGTAGCGTTGACGTGGTCGAAAACATTTTTTGGGGCTAGTTGTTTCAATGTATTTTTTTCTTAAATTATCGAAACTACTGTAGTGTTCTTTATGATTCTTATTGTCAGGTGAGTAAAGTTAAAGTGTTTTGGCTTATATAAGACATGAGGTTTGACATTCGCCACGACGATACAAAATTTTTATGACCTCAGCTCTCCCCAGACCCAAATCCTAGATTCCCCACTCAACCAAGATGTTTTTAAAATGTAAATACTCATTTACTGCTTCGTGAAGTTAAAGCTATCTTTGTCTTGCCGTTAGGTTTGTAACAAATACAATAAAAGTGATTGTAATTTTGTTCAGGTTGAACCTCATAGCTAATTCAAAATTTATTTCATTATTACTTTTTTAAAATATACATTTATCTGGGTTAAAATGAATATTTCGGTGAAATTGTTCAATTTTTTAAACAATTTTTTTACTGTCTAATTAAGGAGAGTAGTTCCTCTTTTTTGTGAAACAAAGTAAGCCATTTTTCCTTGATAATTAAGGTAGAAATAAAAGCTATTTAATCTTTGAATCTAATAGGTACACTTCTCAAATTTTTATTATATATTTATATTTATATTAATGTTGCAGCAGACTGAAGATTGAATAGCAAATTTCATTATACAATGGAGCTCGGCTAATTCGGAAGTTTTTAATTCGAATTCGTCGGTAATTCAAATTTTTTACATGGACTCTTGAATTTCCTGTTAAAATAATGTTAAAAAAATAATTCGAAATATATAATACGATTATTTGGGGTGTTATTCGAAGTCATAACGAAAAGTAGGAAAAATAATGATTTTATTTTTGTATTGTTTTTAGTTAAATATGTTTGTACCTTATATCCTCAGAGATCATAAATGAATAATTTTTAAGGTCTAGTGGAGCACTCCAGGACACTACTGCTATACAATGTATTCAATCAAAAAAGCAATAAAAAATTCTCAGTCCAAAAAATGCTTTTTCACGTTGGATGCGAAACAAAAGGTTTATTTTGAAATTTTATTGTATAATTGTAGTATTCAAAGTTTTGTATATTGCTTATTTATTAAAATTATTTATTAACTGAAATTATCGTTTAATTTTTTTCAACTATAATTATTATCATCATTAAAATTAATTACTGTTTATTTATTAATTATGTATTATTTATTAAAATAATTAAATATTAATTTTTACTGCCATTTAGTTCAAAAATTATCGTTTTCTCTAGCTATACTTATTTTTGGCCCCAATTTTTCTTAATGCGAATTTTCGGAAAAAGCGAATTTTTATTCAACAATTAAACAAGTTCTACAGTAGATAGTTCAGTTAAATTTTTCGCAACTAATAGCGAATACTTCTTAATTTTTTAAACATCTGATTTCAACATGATACCGCATGCTCATATCAGATGTAAAAAAAAAAAAAAAAAAATCAGAAATATTCGTTATTAGTTGCGAAACATTGGGAATTTTCTTACTTTTTGAAATTTCAAAAAGTCGAGATAAGTGGTGTAGTTTGTTAAGCGACGATAGGGGAACGGCGGGTAGTATGGGCCCCTTAAGGAAAATTTAATATAAAATTTAAATTTTTAACTGGAATGAACTATAACTGTTCAAAACCTTTCTTTGAACACTTTTCTTCATGTTGATTAAATTAAACAAATTTATCTAAGATATGCAAATTACATATGGCAGCTAATTCTTAAGTCGATAATTTACAACAATTTAAATATGTCGGGCAGTATGAGCCACACTAAAAAAAAAAAAAGGTTTAAAATAAAAACAAATAATTTTTTTATTACAAATTGATATATTTTGATTCTGTAGCCAAATTACAGTAATATAAAGAAATTTTCTTACATTTCCATCGATATCTTATTATTTATTTAAGCTTAGTTAGTTATTCAATTAATTCTTCTTTGCAGGTACTTCTAAGCGCATCGTAATGGTCGGATGCAGCACTTTCAGACAATTTATTTTCCAAAACACTTGGAATTGAAATTAGTTTAGTTTAGTTATATTAACATTCCGTTTTGAAGTAACACGAGGACTATTTTAGGACGCACCATGTAATTTTGAACCTCGGTCAGATGACGAGGAAGATGTCTGACCTGGTACCCTACTCCACTCTGTAAACTTCAGCTCTACACTAGCGGGAAGGCATTTGATAATTACGTATGATTTAACGTGCAGCACGCCTTATATACGGAGGAGATTTGTGGAATCTATATAGTGCCTTATCACTTGCCACCACGCCCCCCTGCAAGTGCAAGTTTCTTGGCATCCGCAAATCATTCTCCTCGACCCTCATCTTCTTCTTGAACTTAGACCTTTTTCCGCAAAAAATTTTGTTTTACTAACATGGCCAATACTACCCAACCGACATGAAAAAGAAAAACATGGTGACGGCCAAAGTCGATTAAAAGCAGCAAGATGAAACTTTCACGCCAGAATCTAAATAATAACACTAGTTTCATAATCTTATCCTTACCAGTATAACTGCAAGGAGTCGTCAAAAATTATACGAAGCAAACACTTATAGGGTCATAAACGAAGAAAAATTCACGAGGAACGAAACAGAGCAGTTATGTCAACCAGTATCTGCACATGGCAGACTGATAATATGACTGTACTATAGGCAAAATACCCTAGAAACACTAGGTGGCCCATACTACCCGCGCTTCCCCCATATAAGAATTATAACATAGATAATATTAATAATTGTTATTATTATCAAAACATTAAATTACCTAGCAATTAATTATTCCTAATCACGAAGCGACATTACAAGCAGCCTAGCTTTGAAAAGAAACTAGGGACTATTTGTTTGAAACTCATCCTTCCAGGCAGACACTATCTTGCGGTTTCCGTTATATCGTGCACTTACATTGCTATCACAACACTACTAAAAGGGTCCGGATCATGTTTAGTCAGCCCAAAACTTGTACTAATTGGTGTAACGACTCTTAGCTGCTTAACAATGCCATTAGTAATCTAACCTTCGGAGATGGGACTCCCGAGTTTAATCTGAAGAAATTCTGCTTTTTCAGAGGCACCGACAAAAGCGGAGCATTAGCATGCGAGGGCCACCCGCGAGCACAGTGTCTTCTCTCATTCACGCCGACTAATAAATATCCCTGTCCATCGCTTCCTGATAGGGTCGCATATTCATGTCTTTGTAATCGGAATCAGGGCGCCTTTATTTACCATTAAGGAGAGAGAAAAAAGCGGATCGGAAAAAATTGAAAGGGAAGGCGCTCTCTTCTTTTTCCGCGCCAAAAGGGCTCTGCAAAAATCCCATTTCGGCGTAATGACCGATATAACCCCTATTTACTGCTCGGAACTAAATTAAAAAAGCGCCCCCTAATGAAGCAATCTCTAACCAAATGGCATTGAGATGCGGACTCGGCTTCGACCTTGATAACTTGAGATTAACAATCGGTAATCACGATTCCGTCGCGCCTGGCCCGAAAAAAGAACAGGAGGACGGACCCCCTCGCAAAGTCGTTGCTCGTGGATTTTTCACCAATGCGTATTTAATTTGGCTACTAGGGTTAGGTATATAGGGTGGAGCAATCTCTTTCTCTCTCTCTGTATTATTTTTTAACTGAGAAGGAAGTTCATCCAAGAGGGGAACAATAGCTCGTTAGCATTCGTTTTAAATAAAATGAATGTCGAAATCGAGAATTGTAAATGGAAATGTACGGGAAATAAGAGTCCAGAGATACCATTTTTCCCTCTATTAACACCATTTTCTTATTTTTCAACTTTTATATCTTTTATTAAGAAATCCATTCTTTATTATTTCGTTGGAAGAAATTGTGCTCGTATGATAATTCTTAGCGTTAATTATGCCGCTGGCTTTTTAATATTTAACGGTACTTGAGGTGCATCAGGTAAACGTGAGAAAACTTTCTGAATTTATTTCTTAAGAAACGGTAGAAGCCATTCTAATATCCGCATAACACAGATTAATTCTTTGAAGTTTTTTTACTTTAAAGAAGAAGAAAATCGTTTGTCTATACTTCAATCTATTCTTACCGATTTTATTATTAAATAAAAATTATATTTTCTAAACAATAGTAAAATGATAGAATAAACAATCCAATTTCAACGCATTTCGATCACAAAATCTTTTAAGCTCCTTATATATTAAGTGCAAAAATGACAATTTTGAGTAAATTACTGCATGGTGTTTCTGTTTTGCTGAAATCAATTCCAACACTAACCATTGATATCCAGAAATATTCAACGATCTTATCAAAATATCACATTGCTGCGAAGTAATCAGATGAATAAGCTGGAGTTGACAATGAAACTGGTTAATACCACCACGCTTGAATTATCGTTTCATGTTGGTTCTCATAGGTAGAAAAGATTATTTTTGTATAGTTATCATTTTCAACATAATATTTGCCTGGCTTCTACAGTGTGTCATTTAAAAACTTTATTTTTAGACTTATTTGCTTTAATAAAACACAACCAATTCACATTTGGACCCAGAAGACATCTATATCAATGCATTCATTTGCAAGTGTATAATTATATGAGATAATAACATCACATAAAAAGTCTTTATATTTTTTGAACTCGTTTTCACCTACAGAAATAACAAAACGATTCAAGAAATGAAAGCAGCCAGCAACGCGGTGACACCTGTTTATCCCGAAGGTTTGGAGAGGGAATAGCAGCAGAAATTTAACACATATACATCAATTTTCGACTAAAATCATACAAATTCTGACATCATTTTCCATACATGGTTTTTTCCCCCTTTTAATTTGAGGTTAATGTTGTTTGTGCCAGAGACATTTCGAAACATTTACAAAGTGTCACCCACGTCCGATTGACGGCACGTTTTTGAAGCAGCTTCTCCAAAACTTATTATCGCATTTGCAATTGCTCACGGAATCAAAATAATAATTAAAAAAAGAGGCAGAGAAAGAAAAAAACTAGCTCACGTCTTTGCAGAAGATTTTTACCATACAAACCTCGTTCTTCCTCCAAAAACGAAAAAAAACCTCTAATTAATATTCGGAGCAAACACATTAGGAGCTCAAATCCTCCTAAATGTGTGAGGTCAGTCCGTCGTGAGGAATAAGTATTAATCTCTTCCGCGAATCTTATCAAAGGAAAGGTAAGAAATGGAATCGAACCAAACTGAAATTCAGATTGCGAATTACTGTGAGAAAGGACTGTCTTATGTTAGGCCTCGGGCTGACTAGGCGCGAAGACAATTCGCTCGCAAATCTCAGTTGGACTGCACTCTACTAAATAAAGTTGTGCGAAATGCTCAGAACCGTTTGTGGCATACGTCATCTATTGTTTCCGATGGGATCGTGGTTTTGAAAATGTTTGTGATGTATATAAATGGGATAATTCAGCTCAGAAGCTGAATGTATGCTTTTATTTTTTTCCTATCAAATTTGTAATTGAATGCGATACATTATGTCAAAAGAAGTCTGTTTTTAATCAGTGCAAATAAAGCATGCTACGACTGAAACAAAGGTTTGTTAATTTATTTTGGAGAAATGAAATGTTAATAATAAAAGAAATTTGTGAATCCGTCAAACGTATGTCATTGATTTTATAATTATATAATATTAATCTAAACGAATAAATTTGTATAGAAAATCATTAGTCTCTAGAAAAGATGATGATGTCAGTACTGTATTCCTAAAGATAATTAAATTGCATATTAATACGAAATAAATGTTTTATGATTTTATCCCGACGTTTTCATGAAAAAATTACTGCGAGAACCCGAAATGCGCCTTCCTTATGTTTTATTTAGAGTAGCTTTTGATGGCGCCATCTGTTGACAGTATATAGAACTACAATTCGCGCATGCACATTAAAATATTATTTACTACAAATGCTCATATTTCCCGAAATATTCAAATTTTTGAATTCAAATTTTGATACAATGTTTCGATTACGTATTGTCAACTATTCTGCAAGTTTCGTACAATTCGAAAGAAATCTCCACATGTTATAATCAAAAAACATGCGGAGTTTGAAATTTTCAATTTAATAACGATTTTTACTTATATTCTAATAAATATTTTAATTGTATCACATTGGGTCGTAGTAATACTCCTCAAGCTCTTTAAAATGACATCGGAATCAAACTCCTAGTTAAACGCGTTTCCACTCTACACTTATTTATAACCTTACATAAAGCTAATTCATAACAACCACGCGCATGCGCCTACACTAGTACGATGACGTCACAGGCAAAACAAATACTGTGCGACCAACTCTTACAGATATGATCTATCCATTGTGGGGGTCAATCGACAGCAATTTTAAGAATACAAACAACACAGTAACATCTGTAGTAATAGGGTAAATTTCATAGATTTATGCAGAAGACCATTTCGTGCAGAAAGAAATAAAGGGCGTCCGAGAATGATTAGACACATTACAAAAATATAAAAAATAAAACTAGAACGTATAGAAACAAACTATCTTTACTAACTTATTATAGAACTACAAAAGTTAATCAATATCTATATGAGATCCCTTGGTTGCGTGTTGTATGTCCAAGAGATACTCGATTTCACGTTTGTGTTTGCAATCATCTGAGGAGCCATCGAATGAATAGCAGCTGTAATACGGCGCTTCAGTTCCTGCATATTAATGTAAGGCATCCGATGCATACAATCTTTCACAAGATCCCGCATGAAAAAATACAAGGGACCAAATTCTGGAGTTCGGATGGCACGATTGAATATTTGAACTCACTGAATTGAACTTTTCTCATACAATTCACATCAGACCACACCCAGCTCCATCAAATCAGATTCTGGGAATAAACAATGATGTGAAACGAAACTTTAGGAGCCGTGTTAGTAATACGAGACATCGGGACAACGCTACTGTTCCTAGTTATTTTTTGCAAACTTTTGTAATGTATCCGATAATTCTCGGACACCCTGTATATAAAATACTAATCACAACTCAATGCAGAATAAACATTGAATAATTTTTTAACTTGCATTGTTATGTGTCTACATTATATACAATGAAATTATATTTCGATGCTGACTACATTTTTTAGAATGTATAAAAATATGTAATGACATAAATGTGAATATTTAAACGAGTGTTCTATCACTGCCCACATGCATTTATGACTGTTTTTAAATTAATGTTCGATTTTGATTTTTGAATCTGTACGAAGGTTATTTAGGGGTGGACTTCGAAATTTTGAACCGTGATCACAGGCAAGGAGGCATCCCGATCTTCAAATTTCCACACCATATCCACGTAAGGACGTTTGACTCACTACAGCAGATTTAGCATACACCAACCCTAAGTGCAGGATGAATCTTCGATAGAATGTGGTGTTGAAATCGCGATCTTCTTCCAACTCTAAGGCCGAAACTCTATAACTGCGCCACCCTCACACTTTGATGATGTTTAATTATTCAGTTAGCAGAATTAGAATTGTGGATTGTTCGTTGTTAGAAATGGGGATTTTAACCATTTGAAGTCTGAGGAGATTTCAAAGTACAAAATTTTCAAGTTCAAATCAAAACGTTTAAGAAAAACCTCAGGCTTGAAGGACTTAAACTTCTATGGAAAGTCATTTCGACTTCTTCTTTGAACTTCTTTGTTCACCAGAAAATAAACACCGAGTCGGATAGAACAAATCCAAACTATTCTAAGTCCGAACATTAAGTAGATTTATTTATTTTGCACTTACCGATGCATTAGTAAACTTTATAGAATTAGTATACATAGAATTTACAGAACAGTTAACTAGTTAACAGAAGTGAGGTACAAAATTTTAAATCTTAATTTGGGGCTATCATGCTTTATTTACTTTAAGGTATCCGACTGTGTTCGGAGACATTTTTTTAAAAATAACTTATATATATATATATATATTAATGTTATTTTTCAACTGCATATGTTTCAAAACTATGAAAATATTGTAAAATTAGGCTTTCAAAATAATATTTTTTAAAAAAACCTGAGAAATTTGAAGAAAAATGACTAAAATATTTGCCTTACGCTAACAGCCATAGACAAAATCATATCCTAAATATACATAAATCCTTGTATGAGTACATTTTTATGACAGTTATCTGTGTTATGCTCTAAAATATGTCTTGTACTTCAAAATAGTTTTGAGATATAGCTGAACATAGTTACTAAACTGGAAATTTTTCATAAAAATGCTTTTCGTTTATGTTTAAGCACTTAAAAATAATACTTGATTTTAAAATTGGCCTTAGTTTTTAGAGGAAAACATCGAGCATATTACAGAAAACAATCTCAGAAAATTTTATATCAATACTTGAATAACTTTTTGAGAAATCATTGTTACAATCGACAGTTTTCCTCAAAAAATATCATTTCTCAGAAAACAGATTTAAAATTTTCATGCAACATAAAATAATGCTTACAGTTCGGTAATAAAACAGCAGTAACTCCATTTGTAATTCACTTAGAGTAAAAAGTGAGACAGTTTTAGAAAGCTGGTTAAACAGGCTACAAAATTAATTTTTGATAATTTCATCAAAAACGAAGATTTTAAACCAGTCGGATACCTTAAGCATGGCGTGCTGAATCCATAGATTTTCAAAATACTAACGATACGATTTTAACAATTTCGCCTTTTTCTTTTCTTACTAATCTACACTTTCAGTCTGCTGTAGTGAAAACAAAATGTTCAGAACAGGACAGAAAACCTTATTACTCGAATTTAGTTTTATCGTTCTTAAAATATAAATTTAAATGCAAGGCAAGGCAACAATTCATTAAAACTTGACTGAGTTCGTAAAAGATATGTATTAGTCTTTCAAAAATATTCTCTGATTCACCTCTATTATCACAAAACAACTCTCTTAGTTCTCTAAACTTCCTTCCAATTTGTTTCATTATGCCCCCTCTTCCTCCATGTCTAAATCATAAATTTGGCCAAGATCCGGAATTCAACTCTCTTTTACACCTGTGTTGCAAATAATTGTTAATAATCGCTTACAGAAAGAAATGAAAAGGCGAGTCAACTTCCAAAAAGACTGTTTTTTCTTGCCACCAGGTGAAGCGATACTTTACGCGAAATTCGTGATAGAAGGCACCTATAAAAGGACCAGAAAAAGAAGAGAACCGACGTTTTAGAAAACAGAGATCCCCTATTTTTTTTTCCTGCGCAGAAGAAAAGAGCACTTATAACACGAAAGGCAGGGAGAAATCGGAAACTAATGAGCATTGGTGTCTGGAAGATCCTGTTGCAGCCAGAATTTGGTAATGGGTCGCCCGCTTTGCAACTTTGGCATCGAATCGTAATGAATATAAGTAACATTCGAAGAAATTAAATAACAAAGGCAATTTTTACTGCTTTTAAATCGCTTCTTTTCGAGGTTCAGGGAAGGAAACGAAGGTTATAGAATTTTTTGGCTGGTCATGCGTAGGTTTTATGTATGCAAAGAACATGCGTAGGTTTCAGGTGTTAAAGGAAAAACAATATCTGCCACCTATAAAATCTGCACTATAGCTTTGGGATCACGTTTAATTCAATTGATTTTTTGAAAATACACTTGTTTTTTTTCCTTACGTAGAAGTTTCATAACATAAGTGTCTACTTTCTTTCTATAAGATGCATGATACATGCAACGTGAAAAGTCTACCGCAATAAATGACCTAAGTAATAAAAACGAATGAATCATTTCTAAAATCAGATATACTATTAAATTACGTAGTAACATATGTGTGTCGAAAATTTATGCCAGTCAAACCTGAAAGTTATGATTCTGCAAGTGTAACAGAAGAGCATGCTATTTTTGAATATAATAAACCGTTTCTCTTCAGAGATTACCTCTTTCTTATTACGGGATAGATTAATTTAATCATGATGAAAATTTCCGTTAATTCCATAGACAGTTCCCCGAACTTTTTTCAATATTTGGTGAAGTCAACGAATTTGGACTGAGTTAAAATAGAAGCACAGATATTAGTGCGATACAGTATGAACTATGTACATGAAAAAATTATCTTAACCCTCTAGTATTACTATCATGGTATTGAATTACATTACCTTAAATTATTATAGAGTTGCATATAAATAACAACTAGTTTCTGCACAAAATATTTCAACCTATTTTCACACGCTGCAGCCAAAAATTTCCAGGTTTTCAGCAAAATCAAGTTTGAAGGTTTAACTAAACTAATTTAAAACTGTTAAGTTAAAGTAATGATCTTTAGCTAGAAATCATGTTTAAAAACAAGGGATGATTATAATGTTATAACTAAATAACACATCAAAAGGCATTTATTGTCATCTTAAAAAAATTAAAAGTTTTTATTTTTCTTTGAATGTAATAAGGCAAGTCAAATGTGGCAAATAAAAGAGGTATGTAATTGATAGTAGGCAAACAGCTACGTGTTCTCTTCATTTAGAAAGTATAATAGAGTTCCTTCTTAGGACCGATGCACACTAGTCGATTCGTGTCGTTGAAGCTATAAAAATAACAATAGTAACCTCCATTCCCCCTATGTGTCTCCACAGGGGGCATGTGGGTTACTATTGTTATTTTTATAACTTCAACGACACGAATCGGCTAGTGTGTACCGGGCCTTCGAGTGTCATTGGAAAAGGGCATAAAATAAAGATTCCGAAATATAACGGAGAAAAATGGTTCTATATATAAAAAGTAACAAAAAAAAGTTATCGTTTCTCAATGTATATATAAAAAATGGTTACTTTTGACAACAATGAAATATAAGAATCACGAAAAATTCAAAACAGCAAATATTTTTGAAGAAAATTTTCAAGTACTTAAATAGTTTAACGATCCCTGTATAAACAAACATATGGTATACTATTACAAAATCTTTCAGCGATAAAACCTTTCAGTCTGGAAACGAAAGAAAAGAAAAAATCATCCACAGCACGTACAGGGCACCATTTCAGTGTTCCCTAGTTTGTCGATATCCGTGTTTTCAACAAGTTATTTCTAAGACGCACGACCTTTTAAATCCCATGCCAAGTCGTGTTCGCCGCAACTTTAGCGAGGATGAATGCCAAACCTCTGGTCACTTTCATTTCATCAACAATACCTCAAAAATAGCTCTTACACGATGGCGATTATATTTTTCCAGCCCACCCCATAAGACCTCCGATACGGTCGATTACTAAATAACAGTCGGGCATCTCTCTCGTTGCAAAAATCCTATCAAGGCAAGAAAAGATGAACGAGGCGTTCTGCATAGAGGCAGGCAAGGACGACACAATGCTCGGATCTCTTGCTTTCTTTCTTGGCTGGCGTCGTTCCTGCTGATGACATAGGCGCCATCATTAAATGTCATTAGGCAGTGACGGTATATTGACTGGGATGTACCGCAACCAAACCCGCAGTTCACGATTGCCCGAATGAAAGAAGTTGAATAACGATTCTTCCTTTCTCTCCCTCTCTTTTTTTTCAATTTCTTTCGTTGACATTAAGATTCTCCAAGTATTTGTGGGTAATGATTACATCACGTTACATCCAGGATGATGATGTAACGGGAACTTAGGATCGAACAGCACGGTTTTCAGATCGGGAGCCTGCAATTTATGGCAGCGACCACTTGTTGATAATCGAACATCCAACAATGGCTTGCCTAATGCCCTTTTTTTATATGAACCTCCCCTGTCTAAGGATATATATATATATAGTGTTATTTTTTCGATGTAGACCACAAATCCAATGTGATTTGTATTTGCTATTCGGGAAAAAATACCACAAAAGTTATTCAACACGTAGATAGTAATTTCACAAGAAACTAGCTTTTATTCTCTGAAAGATCATTCGCACCAAACTTGACAGCTGTATTTTTTTTTTTTGGCAATCGAAAATAAATGTAACCCTATACACATTATCGTATAAATTATTCTATACATCTGATTTATATTTAATACTTGCATAGTTGGCAAAGTTAAATCTTTATTCCATTTGGAAGAATTAGTTTAACGTCACGAGAACCGGTGCTTTCAGCATGGTATGGCCGTTGACAGTTTAACGTTACGTAAAATAAGTTTATAAATGCATCCATCTGTAGGGAATATGTTATATTCTTTTCCAATCCAGTGTACTTTATTTATTGAAAGTAAGACATCGATGTAAAAAACTATTTTTGCATTGAAAACTATACATTCAAAACTAATCTATTTATCTGTTTTACGGTGATTGGTCTGTAAATTGAGTTGAAACCTCATAGTCATACTTATAATGCTTATGCTTGACTTATGGCAGGATAAAATGTCAGTTGTTTTTGTAAAGTTTAATAAAATATCTTATTGCTAGTGGATACAAGTATTAGAAATGGAAACAGAAAAGCATCATCAATAGATATACAGCAGCAATACATCGCCTGCTAAATTTGACGAGTTTGTCATATCAGTGCTTTCATGAACAATCGAAAATATGTTCACAATTAACAGTCTTGAATTTACATGTATCCTAATAAGGGCACTTCTAAATCATGCTTCAAAATTTTATAGATTTCAACCCATTTCAATCAGAACAAGCAAGAAGTTTTAACTGAGAATCAGGAATGGCGATATTGCTGAATTAATTGTCAACAATGATGAGAAAGAGAATCGCCTTACAGAATCATAGGTTAATGAAGGTATATATTTATTTACAATAAGTTGCATATTGAAATCCTCATTCCATAATTCATATAACTTTTTGAAGTTCTTTTGTTATCTAAAGTATACGGATAACAAAAAATTTTCTCATTAATTTCTTAACGATTATTGAAGTTTAAAATTATGCAAAGTGTAAGAATTATGAAGTATTACATAATAAACTATACTAGAAAGTAGTTACATTCCCTTGCTCTGTTTTTCACTACTGCACAAATATTAAAATTTGGAAAAGAAAAGACATACATAGCATAATTTAAAATAAACACAGGTACTTTGGTTCACACATAATTACGTTAGAACTACTTCACTTAACAGACACATCAAACTCAACAGCCGTCAAGAGAAACAAAAGAGAATGACAAGTTCCCAAAATAAACAGTGTTAATTTATGGTAACTTTGAAACAAATTCAAAAGTTACCATAATAACGTGTCTAACGAGATTAAAAAGAAGGAAGAAAAGAAAAGAAGAGAAGAGAAGGAAATAAAAGAGAAAGAAGAAAGTATCATCCTTGGAAAAGCACCAAAACTCAAAATACTTCCAGTAATCTCAAGGGACACTAAGGTTCAAAAGTAAAAATAATTTGTCATGAGAGAGATTTTAATGTAAGCTTAGGCAGCGGTTTGACTCTGACGGTGAAGAAATAACCAAAACTATTCGCTGAAGAGTAACTGAAATTCACAGTCTTTATTGAAGTTGCAAATCTGCAATACCGCCAATATGCATAAACCCAGCCGAATATTTATCGACATACCGAGAATTCGACAACCTGATTGAAATAAAAATGAAATAATTTCTTAATAGCGCCTCCACATACTGTAATCACAATTTGAGTACAAAAAGTCAATTATCCTAAAGGAAGTGGGAATTTAAAGTTGTTATCATTTCTGTTTTTCTGCTTGCAATCAACAGCGAAATCGTTTCAGAGTAAAGCAAAATAAGTTAAACAGAGTGAAAGTGATGTTTTCGCCACTCTTGTTGTAATGCAAAAAATGCAGATGCTGTGGGAGGATTATAGGCTGAGATTTGGCCAATCGATTGTATTTCTCACGAATCTTTACAATCGCGTAGTGTATGAGTACAAGCAAAATAAGTACATAGAGCGAGAAAGTGGATTTTTTTGCTACCCTTGCTTCACTGCAAACAACGCAGATCGTATAGTTGAAATACCAAAAGTTGGCAACTCACGTATCAGTTATAGCTCTGTTTTTTCCCCTTCCACCTTAAATGTTTTCTTGGCTTCATTTTTTAATTATTTCGTTTCAATATTTTTCGTGAAGAAAACACTTCCGGCTTAATACATAATACTTAATTTTGTCTTTGTTTCTTTAGATATAAATTATAATCATCCCGATAAAAAAAAATCCCGATTTTTACAGAAACACAAAAATAAATCTGCATTCCAGAATTAATGAGAAAGGACAGTAAAGGGAGAGGAACCCACTAAGCATCTGTAGAATATTTTTGTCGGCATACCCATATAATTTGCTTTTAAGAGAAGTAGACTGAATATATACCAAATTCTGACTATTCATTTTAGTTGAAATGTATCAAATATCATATTCAGCTATTTCATTTTGACAAATAAAATTTAAAATGCAATTTTATTTCTCGAACGTGCATTTCAATCATTCAGAAATATATTTTGAGCTCCTTACGAACCACCGCCACCCATCAGTAGCACAGCGACCGAGGGGGGAGGGCAAGGGGGTATTGATGCCCTGGGAACCGGTCTTAAGGGGCGCCACGGGGACAAAACATTAGGGCACTTTTGTCACTTTTAAAGCAAAACATGACAAAAAATAATACCATGCCCCGGGCGCCAATTACACTTGCTAAGCCACAGATAGCAACTGGGGAGGCGAACATAGCGTAGGGGATTGGGGGGGGAGGTAGTATAGATGCCCAGGGAGTGAGTCTTGGGCGATGCCACGAGGGCAAAATATTAGTGGGTTTTTGTCACTTTTTAAAGCAAATTATGATTAAAAAAATAATACCATGCACCGGGCACCAATTACATAGCGTAGGGGATGGGGGCTAAGATAGTATAGATGCCCAGGGAGTCAGTCTTAGGGGACGACCACGAGGGCAAAATATTAGCGAGTTTTTGTCACTTTTTAAAGCAAAATTTGCTAAGCCAAAGATAGCGACTGGGGAGGCGAACATAGCGTAGGGGATGGGGTGGGCCAAAGTGGTATATATGCCCAGGGAGTCAGTCTTAGAAGAAGGCGCCACGAGGGCAAAAGAGTAGTGGGGTTTTGTCACGTTTTAAAGCAAAATATGATAAAAATAATATTGTGCTCCGGGTGCTATTTAACTCTTGCTAAGCTACTGATGAGGACTGGCGAAAAAATTATAAATTTCCCCGGCGCCCCTTACCATCGCCACACCACTGCCGCCTACATCAATATGACAAGAAAAGGAGGATAAAAAATAACATTATCTGCACAACAACTTGTGAACAAATGTGGAAGCAAGTCCAGGCAGTCCAAGATTATGATCTTCCGAGAACGCCATGATCGGTTCCCTCCCACCAACCCGATCCCGAGAATCATTTTGTCGTCTTTCACTTTCGTTCGGTTAACAAGACGGCCGAAGAAATCCGAAATCTATCAGGCGTAAAATTCGAACAGCCACAAGATACGGCGTTTGGCCATAAATTGAGCAACAGGGTGTCCCCATTGTCTTGCGGCAGCAGTTCCACTGGCCTATATAAGATTCGCTCTCAACAATGAGAAACTCTATCTCCACAATTCAGCGGTGGCAATCAAAAAAACATCCAATGAGACGATTTCGAACATCGCATTAGGCATTCATGAATTCTCCGATCGTATTCAAATGGGGGCGATTTCCTGCCTTTGTCTTTGGCACCTCGCACTTGCTTTTTTGGCCGATAAAAACGCGACAATAATGGGCAAAGATTTATGGACCGCTTACATATTTACTCCGAATACCGATACCTGTTGTTCGCTCGCTCCCCACCCCCATCCGTCTGTTTCGCAGAAATCGCTACCAGAAAAATAACCAAATCCGAATGGAAATCAGATTTACGTCTGTATTTTCGATTTTTGCTTATTTCGCAGGATTTTTTGGGCTTTTGCAATCGCTATTTTTGCTTCGGCTGAAGTTTCGTTCCCAGATTGGAAAACAGCTTGGTTCGCGCACGATGCACACTCGGAGTAAATCTTCCTCAAGAATAAGAGAAATATTCAGCAACTGTAGATGAAAATGTGTTTAAAAGGATTGGTAATTTACGTGCATATTAAATTTTTTATTAGTTTTATGCAATACTCTAGTGCTCCCGTCGCGATTAAATTTCTCAGATTTTAGATCCATTTGGAGCGTCAGCTGGTTAAAACAATACAGGCTTTTTGGAGTCAACCCTTTTATTTGAATTTGCAGTGGGATCTGGTTTGTTTTGAGTCATCATTATTGGTTGTATCATGTAATAATTGATAGCAAAAACAGAAAAAAAAACTATAACAGAAGCTTCTCAGGAAGGAATAATTCAGAGAAAAAACGGAACTTAACGGAACAAGTATTTATTTGGTATAATTTTGAACCAAAAGTGATCGAAATTTTTATAAAACATCAGTTTTAAGAAATTTTTCTTAAATGATCTTTAGTAACTACTTCACATTCAAAATTATTCAATGATTTATATTTTTTTTAAAACTGCACTCGAAAACTAACAATTTCGACAATGCTAAATCGATAACTATACAAATCTGATTCCAATAAAACAAGAATTACAGCATTATAACAATATCCAATTGTAAGCCAAACGTATTGGCTATTCGACGATGGCGATTCGACGATGGCGATTCGACGATTGGCGATGATATTCCTAGATCTCCCCTATATACTCAGTCCTCCCATGAGAGTTCTAAACCAACCAAGTACAACAAGTTTTAGATACAACATCTAAAACAAAAAAGGGCTGCTTTTAAATTACATCTATTTATTTGTCAGTAGTTTTTTGTATTTTCAGAATAAAGCTTAGCAAAGGGCATAAGATAAACAAAATAAGCATTATTTCCAATGAAACCTGCTATGTTCAAACTTAGCCTTCAAGATTTTTTTTTTAGCGACTTTCTTCATAGACCATTTATGGAACTGCGGTGGCCTGATGATATCGCTTCAGGCTCGGGACCGGAGGGTTTCAGTCTCGAAACCCGATTCCATGAAACGTTCGTCGTGTATGTGGGCCTATTGTACATTAAATCTGAAATGGGATGTCAATTGTTCTTCCGCCGGTGTGGTGAGGAATTTTGGAGATGGTGATGACGTTGTCCTCGTTATCTAACTGCAATTTAAAATTATGAAGTCTGTTCCAAAATCGCCCTCGTACTGCTTCAAAACGGGACGTTGACATAACTAAATTAAATTAAACTCATGGAAACATAATGTTGGTGCCTTAGTTATTTAAAAGGCGTTTAACGGAAGGTCGTTGCATTGAATATTCCATAAACGTGCAATAAATAGACAGATATAAAATGATTAATGATAGTTGCTATGAAACAAAGCCGATTAATATGCACAAAAAATTAAATTATTTCTGTTTCCTCATGCGTACACAAAAGCAATTAAATGTCATTAATCCTTTGGGGACTGATGAGATATCTAAGTACATTCAAATCAATTACAATTTTTTAAAAAAAATCGAGTTTGAAAGGGTTAATTAGAAATATCAATTATTACGGGGTTCATTGAACTGTAGGTCAAATAGAATTATACTAAGGTCTTGAAAATACTCACATAACCTTTTTCCAGATCCTTCACCATTCCTAAACACACATATTTTAAAAGTTCATCTAATTTTAAAATTTATTTTTAATAAATGCTTCATTTTCTTATGCCGAGGTCTCGACAAATATTTCGGGACATTTTTTTTTTTCATTAGAAAAAGGGCATCAATGGGAAATTTTATAATGCCTCTGAACTATTGCATAAATATTAAAAGCTAGGAAAAGCATTTCCGTTAGAGAACAAAATTAGCAATTTCGGAAAACGATTCTTAACTAACACAATCCTCCGAAATTTTCTTCATAAAAATGACACTGACATTCTTCCCAATATCATCTTCTATTGTTAAACAAATTGTTTCAGTTTGCTTTAAATAAAAGCCTCATTACAGGAAGTCCTAAATGGTTCTCGGAGACATATTTATTCATTTAAAAGCTCTTTCTGGGAACCTGACACACGCGCCAGAGGTAGCAGTTCGTTCACCTCCGCTCTGTCAAGAAAAGACTGCAACAACGCGTTTAAAGTACACTGTCATTACATTAATTTTTATCAAGCTTTTACTGCTTCTTGGTGAAACTTTATGACCGATGGAGCTGAAGAGAGATGTTACGAACAGTCCAACATTTTGATTACCGATTATTGAGTCATTGCTTCATTATCACAACGTGCTGATTTGCTAATCTTTTTCGGATCATTGTAATAAAATTGCTCGCATTTATTTACCATTAGTTTATATAACACTGTTCCATTATTCATTAGAGACACTAAAAAAAACAAGCCCATGAAATCGTGATCGATAAGTTGATAATGTTTCTTCGAAGTATTTTGCTTCGGCTAAAGACAGAAAATTAGGAAGACTTCGGTTGAATGAGATAAATCGTTTCTTAACAAGCAACACCAACAAACTCAATTTTTTGAAATTTCAAAGAGGAAGATTCAAATGAATTTTTCGCAACCGATAGGGAATATTTCTGATTTTTTTAAGATCTACTATGAACACGAAACCATATGTTCCAACCAGACGTGAAAAATTTTAGAAATACTCGTTATTGGTTGCGAAAAATTCATTTGAATCTTCCTCTTTGAAATTTCAAAAAATTTAGATGGGTGGTGTTGTTTGCCAAGCGACGAAATATTAAATACCTTTTTATATTGGAAATGTTTAAAGGTTAATAAATTAAAGATTTTCAATGCAAGATTAGTTTGTTGTTTCTATTATTTACAAAATTTTTTAATAAATTCATAAAAATACATATAGTATAATTCATTCCATCTATAGCATGTTTAATCGTAAGAAAAGTTGATTTAAAAAAATTAATCATAATATTTTTTAAAATCGATGCGAAGTCGTTTGTAAGAGTAAAAATCTTTGATCAATAAATCAAAGTGATGACTGAAAAACATGATTTCGAAACGGAAAATGTTTTTAAGATGTATTTGCAAATTTAAGTGATAAATTAATCTCTCTAATAAGTGTGTAACAAAAAACAAAGAAAGAAACAAATGTTTCTGAGCGTGAAAAGGTTCATTATTTGATTAAACAGTCTATTATTTTTCAATAAAATTTTATCTTCAAGGGATTTTATTATTAAATTTCTACTGAATTTTTTATCTTGTTGAAATGCTTTATTACATAATCTTATGCTTTCAGGGCTTTTTAAAAATATTTTTTTTACTAAAAAAAGATATAAAAGAAAGACGTAGTTTCTTTGCCAATAAAATGATAACCAACTAAACTAAAATATCAAACAGTCCTTATCGCATGCTAAGATAAAAAAAAAATTATTGGACAAAAAATATTTACAATTAAAATTTAACGATAAAATTTTGAATATTTCAAAACAAAAGCATCATCATATGATTCTAAAGTTCGTTTTTCCATCGGATTTTTTTTTATCAGTCTATCCCTTCAATTCTCGGTTATAACCTTTCTTAAACGTCATTGATGCCGAAACCAAACCCGCCAGTACCATCTTTTCCGAAAAGCGCTCTCTTCAATTTCAGAACGATCCATTTTCGATTACCTCTAATATCCGTCCTAAAGCTTCCTCAAAACGCCTCGAAGCCCTCCCTCCCCTACCAAAACCATCTCCAATAACAGAATTTTAAGATTTCAACCTGCACCCCCCTTCTCCATCACCGATTAAACGGCCGAAAACGGAAAAACGGCGAAGGTAGTTAATAGAGAGAGAAAACACTGGATCCGAATCCAAGGAAAATCCCCCAGCTTGGCTACGAGCCATTTACAAGAAAACTCATGATTGAATTTTATTTCTTCCCGCGAACCTTCTTCCCCCTTCGGATGGCAGGGACGTGAAAACAGTGAGAGTGAGATTTTAATGCGGCATTAGGCCTAATGATTAAGATAGCCGTGAATGCGGGCTCACGGACGGTTTTCGGCGGCTTTAACTGCCTCTCATTACGCAGAAATTACCGCTATAAATATTAGAAGAATAACATTAAAATATCGTAACGAGAAATAAGAGTTTCCCCCCTGCCTTCAGCCGTATTGGACCTCATCTGCATGCGACTACACTCTCTCCTTCATCTGCACGATATATGCTTTTCCATATATACATTTATATATATATTTGTGCAATTCCGAATGAACCCCTCCTCCCCTTTCACAAAAGCCTCAAGTGGTGCTTACCCCCTTTTCTAATTCCACGCACCAATCACTTCAGTAAGAAGTAATGGATTCCCGCCCGCCCCCTTTCGCACACTGCCCCCCTTATTGATTGGATAGTTTTATATATACGGCTGGCCGCCTGAGAGAGGCATATTTATGACAATTATTTTAATGCAATGAAAGCAGTTCTCACCGATAAAGTATACGTTCTGTTGGGGCGGCAGGGGGACGGGACATCCCCGGGTGTGAAAAATGCTAATACTAAGTTAGGTGTTAAGTTTTAATGCCCCTTTTCTCGGCGTGATGCTCCGTTTTAATGGGCAGCCCCCCTCCGAATAACGTCGCCGAATGAATGTCGTAATTTTATTGTCTCACAACAATGAGCAAGGAGAGAGCGAAAAGGCAACAGCAGAAAACTTGCGAAAAGTCTCGCCCAATTGAAGCCGAGGCTCTTAAAGTCGATTTTAACACATCGCAGACGATAGGGAGCGGGGGTGGTTCTTTGGTGGTGGTGGCGAACGATTGCTCCGAGTTTTCGGAATGGGTTTCTATGAAGCAAAAACTCTGGCGAGTCGTTCCAATAAAAAGGTATTTTTTTTTATAAGTGGGAAAGGTGGGTATTATATAACATCGGCATTTTTTTAAAAAATAAATATTTCTTTTTCTTCTTTTAACTTTCAAATTGCTGGCATTGCCCAGATCGTTAACGAGAAAGTTTTTCTTTTACGTAAAATTGTAGAAATGATCCTTTTTAAGGACGGTAATAAATTCATTTATCGTGATCACCTTTTCGCATAGAATCGTTATCTGCAATTTATGCGCTCATTATGATGCAGAAATAAAGCTATTATGTGCGGGTTTGAATTTATATTGAAGCGGGCTTTTAGCTGCACCCTCCGCACAAACTTGGGCTTTTTTCGGAATAGTTTTTATCCTTTTCTAATCTGTGTTTATGGTTTTTCATTTCTTTTATTCCTTTAAAATTGTTTTGGGCAGTTTTCGAACGGAAGAGAATGCTCGTAAGTCATCAACCGTGCAATTCCAATCTGCCAGGATACATTTAAGGAGGCATAGCGCGCTAGAACACACACATAAAAATGTGATGGCACCTGTATAGATGATTCGTAAGCCATTCGCCTGGTGCCGCCACAAATAGTAACAAACTGAAACTATTTGTTGAAATGTAAATTAAAAGAAAGATGTAAAGTTACGCCAGTTCCTATTAATAATTTATTACATAACCATAAAACGCTACAGAAAACTTAAAATATAAATATATCTCCTGTTACTTTTCCTTTATAGTTCAGGAAATGTTTGCAGCTTTTTACTCATTTCTATAAATAATACTTTCTTCAACACATTTCGTGAAATTTAAAGTATGTCACATGATGTTATAGTACTTTACACTGCTGCGTTATTTACTACAGCTTTTAAACAAAAAAAAAGAAAGAGAATGTAAAAGAATCTGCATTGTTCATAGATAACCTTGTTGTCTAGGATATAAATAATTTGCATCTATTTTGCTGAAGAAAGTGTTAACTACAAAAGAAAAAAAAAAGATTGTCTGTAACTTTGTGTACAAATGAAGGAAATTCAGAACTAATCCATAAAAAAGAAAAGTTTTTTTGCTCAATCAATTATAATTATTAAAATACATGAAAAAAAATTTGAATCGAATTGAAGCAAAAATTAATTTTCACATACATATATTACGTACGCAGAACACACTTTTTTTGTCTTTTGTCTAAAAACAGGCAAGATAAGTTTTAGGTTTTTATAGTAGACAGTTTGGTTTGGACTTCCTTGTATAATCATTAAAGATATCTTCCTCATAACTATAAGCAAAAGAAAATTTCAATTACTTCATTTAATATATTCCATCAATGGTGGACAATAAAAAGACTTTATAATTTATTTAAGAAGAGATGAATCATATTTAAAAAAATTCTAGACTCACAAAACAAAGCAAAACACTGTGGGAACCGTGAAACAACAAAATTCAACTCACAGAAGATCTCTAAACCAACTCAATCTTCCTCAGATGATTATGATTTAAAAGGGGAAAAAAATGATCTTACATAAAACTCTGTCAAAATCAAAGAGCCGAAAAAAAGTAAATAAGTGCCCAGGGAAAAAAAGTGTTCACACACACAAGCCTCCAACAATAAGGCGTCAACCAGCTTTCGCTCAAAAGAAGGGCACTTTCACCACTCTTTCTGTGCCCGGTTTCTCTAAACTGTATTTCACGGTCCATCATCCAATGTCAACAATTCCAACAAAGTGCGAACCAAACGCGTCAGTGGTTTTAAAAGACTGGTGGGGTGGGTTTCAAATAAAGGGGGGGGGAAGCACACACTCTGGAAAAAGAGAATGGAAAGATGGCTTTTTAGAGAACTTATGACCCACAAGGCTGGACGTAATGGAGGCTCTTACAGAGGTACTATTAGCTTGAAGATTCAATACACTTGTAGCCGTAATTACATAGCCAGTTGAGTTTTTATATCCCAATAATAGCCCGGACGCGAACGATGCCCGACCAATAGCGAAGGCCTGGCATCCAAAAAGAGATCTACCACCTATACTTAAAAACGGACAACAGGATTTCAATGAGTGGGAACTTATTGGGGGAGGAAACATAAAGAAGACTGGCCTTTCCATATGTATTTATTACGAGCTCCAATTCGATTTGGAAGAAAAATGCGGCTGATAGAGGTCGCCTGCTCGGGCTTGCAATCCAAATCGAAATTTTCAGTTAGTACCTACACATAACTGCCAATTTTGAAGAATGTTTTGGGTTTATTGGGGACCGTTTGCGAACCAAAGTGGTATACCGAAATAAAAAAAAATACATGCTGGAGTTATTCCGAATATAATCATTGTTTTGTTTATCAGTAAATTGATAAGCTCGAAATTTGTTGGAAAATAAAATTTTAAATTGAGTTTAATGTTGTATAAAAACACCGAGAATTGAGTCTATGGTTTCATTTTCATGCAAGAGGAAATTAGACGGATTTTGAGAAAAGCAGCGATTTAAAAGTTGTCATTGGATATTAGTAAATGATACATTATTTTCGGATTTCCCGATATATAAGTCTATTGCGATTTAACGGTACGATAATACACCCATCCGATATCACAGCCTGGTCAGTCAATAGTAAAATCTATGGAAAGCTGAACTTTTACAACTTATGTCAGAAACTTAACAGTATTACATCAATGCATTTAACAAGTCTTTTCCCTCTAAAAATACTCGTTTAAACTAAACAGCACATCAAAAATATATTTGCTTTTATTTGTCAAGACGTGGAACGAATTCTATTATAAAAAGGAATAAAATGAAAAATCAAAAATAAATTCCACAAATATTAATGAGTCGTTTGATTCTTAAGTTAACCTAAGCCCTTGGCGATATTAACAGAAACATTTTTTGTATCAAAGGATAGTTGCGTGGGGTTGGGAGTGATGGAAGCAGGGAGTATTCAAAAATTAAGAGACTGATCAAGGGGTACGAAACAAAATAAAGATTGGGAACCGTTTGTAAAGGTATCCTTACCTATACATGGAGGATTAACCCAGTCTAGCAAGTCTCTAACTATAGCTCTACGACGCACAAGAACACCTGTTACGTAAATCATCGGTGAAGTTGCTGCTATAGCTTTCTATGCACTGTCAATTTGAATTTTTCACTGTCTATAGAGTAAAGCAAATGCGGTTCGACATCCTTGTAAGAACCTTAAATACTTTTGAGGCTAACCCGAGTACTCCTGTAATACTTCAAGGACCCATATAACAAAACAGATCTAACTATTCTTTTCGCCTCAATATTTCAGTTCGAAGATTTAACCTAGCAACGTCTAAATAAAAAAAGCAAGAAAAATATGAATGTGAGATCACCAGGGAGGGAAAGAGAAATCAAAGGAAGAGAGGATATTAAAAAAAAATTAGAGAGATAAGTACCTTGATTGCGAACGCTTTTTAATTCCCTACTGTAATCGTTGAGAGTTTCTCTCAGGTGTCTGTTTTCGATTTCCAAATCTTGGATTCGCATCGTGCGCTGCAGAAGCACTTGGTAGTGTTCGAGGGCGGGAACAGGATCTGAAACGGAAAGCACTTCAGTCAAACTCCCTTCTTGTCAAACGAGCGGACATACAAGATCAAATACAGAGTCAAATGAGAGCATCAACACATTTGAAAAGTAAAACCACAACTCGCTAAATACTCATACTTAGACACTTTTTGAAAGCAGACTTGCTTTACACAGGCTACTTATTTTTGTAATCATTTTATCTTTAGAATCTGAGAGACTGAAAGTATAAAAAATGTAAGTAAGAAATAAGCACCTGCATATACCATTTCGTGTCAAAACATCTTGTCGATCATTCCTAAGATAAAGCATAGTCGCGTTACGTCATATATCGCAGCTGCTTGCAGGAGGTTGGGGGGGGGGGGGGCCAGTCTAAATCTAACATGCGTTTAGAGCCCAAGGATAGCTGCGAAAGATTTGATGCGATTTTAGACATACATTTTCCCCTACAACAGCATATATATCCGAATGAGTCAAGGTATTTGTATTGAGTACTCCTTTTACAGGTTATTCCACACCCTTATTTGATCACCATTTAATTAAAAAAATAGATACCATTGCTTCTCGCACCATATGAGATTTAATATCTTGACGTTTCGATTTGCATCGCCTACAATTAATTTAATATTTTCTTTACTGAATTTAGACCATCATGAGTGGCATTTGAAGGACAATAATCGAAGATAAATTTTTTTGCATGACAATAACATTCCATCTAAAAACTAAACAATCAAGATAGGTTAGTAAGGTGCAAATAAAAAAAGTTAAGATGATGCAGAGGAACATGAAGTCGTAAAATTCAATTCTTCCTGGACCACATAAAGACAGAAAAATTAAGTAACATGATATAAAATTTCAATAAAGATGAATACTTAATGTAAAATGCCAATCATTTTTCTATCCTCGTCTCCAAACATGGAATAATATCTCACAAACATTTAAAAGATTCCATCCCATGAATGTTTAAGGACATAGTCCGTGCATTTTTAAGAATCTATGAGGTTCCAATTCACTCCCGGTAATTGTGAGTTATCCTTCAAAATTACCCAATAACGTGAACCGCTGCTCTCACTCGCACCCTCTTCCAAAGAAAGCAAAGAATGAGAAACGACTTCTTCCGAAACCACCGTGCACCTTTGCGGATATTAATACCAACCTATCCATCCCCGGCCAATTCCATATTGTTCACCCCCTCTCAATCCTTTCATTACTTCTCGTGCATAAATCTTGGCAGGGCGCGTGTAAATAGCTGGAACAATTACTGCAAGGCACACAGAGTACGTGCCTCGGTCCAAGACGGACGATCTTTCGTTACAAGGAGTTACTTTAGAAAATGAACTCTTGGCTTGATTTTACAAATTACAATAGAATCAGAGAACCGTTCTAGGCCGAGCCATCGGAAGAAAACAATCCGTCTGCATTTGTTTTGATTTGGGGTTCGTTAAATAAGACGCTGCTACCTGCACCCCTTTTCCCGAATTTTCGATCTCTTCGTCTTCGTTTGGTAAAGAGGATCGGCTGGTTTGGGGTTGTGGGCGTCGGTAATTACATTTATTGTTCCATTTGCGAGATTATCGGGAGCAGGAGTAAGGATTCCACCTTCAAATGTTGTCATTAATTACAGGAATGGTTCGCTCTTTATTCAATCTCCCATCGCATTCGGGACAAGGGTTCGCTGCTTTGTTTTATGTTCGCTCGGTTCCGATCCAAGCTCGCCGAGACGAGATTTACAGCCAGATTGCAATATTCCACTTGTGGTATTTTCCAAAGAAGGAATTCCGTGCCATCTCGACTTGATAAATGGGCTTCGAATACCTCATTTGTTTGATTTAAATGCGACAAGTCAATCGGTTCCTTGGAATTTTCCCGAGCTTGCAATGCTGCCTTCAGTTGTTTGGCACTGCATGTGTTTCGAATCACTCGGTATTTGTTTCCAGTGGTTCAAATTAAGCTGTTAAATATATTTGTTTACTTCTTCGTATTCCTAGAGTTTGGATTTTTTTTTCAAAATATGATTTATATCCTAATACTAAGTATTCCTTTGAGAATGCAAAGTTTCGTTAAATTGAAATAATCTTCAATCAACCCCAAAATCCCATTGACTAACTCATAATAATCGAAGAACATCAAGTTCTTCTGACCATAAATAAATGCATGTACTTGCAATCAAGGCACTGCATGTTTGCCATGGGGTTTCGAATCACCCACTGTTTGTTTTCGTCGATTTAAAATAAACTATTAAATATTTTTGTTTATTTCTTTTTATTGCCTAAATTTGGAAAAAGTCTTTTCAAAATGTGATTAATAGTCGAACAATAACAATTCCTTCGAATTTATTTGACAATAATTGAAACGTAAAGTTTCAATGAAATGGAAAAATATTTAATCAGTAGCAAGTCTCTATTCAGCAATTCAGTCATAACAACAATCGACCAACATCAAGTTCTGATTGCAATCATTTTTAGAAAGATTCTTTTAAATCCTTTTTCATATAACAGCAGGTTATATTCTGGGTGTTTTCTGCAATTTTTCATTTGTTCCATTAAAAGAATTCAAATTACAATTTGGTAATATTATATTACAATAAAATCATATTTTTCAGAACCAAAGAAAGTTTTCTATGTGTACTTTCAACCGGATTTAACCAGAACATAAATAATTTATGATGTATACAAAGGTATAACTACTCATGGCTTGTTAAGACACACAAAATATTTCGCCTAGTCACTTTTTTGTCAAATCAAAAGTGTTATCATAATATGTTATCACCAATAAGTCTCACGTATCATTATCGTCATGGCATCTTATTCGAAAACATATTCTTCCAAGCATGTGTTCAGAATGACCAAACTACTGTAATGTGTTTTGAAAGTTTCCGTTAACACAGCTAACAAAGTTTAACCATAAAAAGATTCTCCGATTACAAATAGTAATTAAAATGGGGAAAATCATAATATACTAATAGAAAAATAAAAATCTATAAAAGTTATCACATAGAGGGAGATTACAAAAAATAATTAAACTCCTTCAAATTAAAAAAAAAAATCTACAATTTATCAAAGTTTGGAACTTTCGATCCTGGCAATGAAAGACACCAGGGCGATATTCATTCAGTCCAACGTGCCAGCTTTTAGAGGGCAAATGTGTTGAATGAGTAATCGCTTTAAACAATTTTCGGTCGTCCTCGTTGAAACCCGGAAATTAACCCGGGCTTCCGATCTGCATCCGAGGTTCAAGAATGATAAACTCGATAATTCCCGAACTCCCTTTCACTTCGTCAGAAGTACCCACAACTCGTCGAAAATATTCGTTTCACTTTTTCCGACTTTTAAAATTCCATTCATTACGCCGTCGATAGCGAGAGTGTGGGTCGCTCCAAAGTAATGATGCGTTCCAATGGGCCAAACAAAAAGACTTATTGAATCATCGAACGGGACACATCATTAATTCAGAATTTTACGCCCATTGGAAACACTGTTTCCGGAGTTAATTTTGATGGAAAGGAAACTGAGAAGATAACTTACTTGCAAAAAAGTATGTACCGCTAAATCAAGACATGCTAGTGAAATGAATTGCAGATAATTGAGTGTTTGATAAATTCTCGAATGAAAGCAAATTTTGATAATGTTTCATTAATGGGAGTGAAACTGAAGTTTTTTTAATGTGAAAAAGAAGCTTCACTATAACCTAGAGATTAAAATTTAGACCGTTTTGATTTTGTTAATCATATTTTTATTATTCAGGGTATTTAAACAACTGACGAGACAAGAATTTATAACAAGAATAATAAAAAATTTTAATAAGTATGTAGTAAGTAATTATAACTGAATAGTGAATTATTTTAAACATAAAAGTGACTTTTAAGCTGAAATGGAAATGAAACTATGAAACGAATTAACTATGTTATGGGGGAGGCTGAATGTATAAAAATTCAGAGAAAACAATTACTTTCAAATTTTTATTAAATAGAACTTAGACAGTCATTTTTTGAATTAAATTTCAGATAGTATTACTCGAAATGTGAAATTCCTAAGATTAAAATAAATTCATTCCAAAATTCTAAAGACAATGACAAGACGTATTTGAAACAACAACATATGAATAATTTTTCACACCAGGAAGAAAATATTGAAAAAAAAAACATATAACAATTTCATCCATTTCAAAATAAAAATTCATTTTGAGGGGGAAAAAATCTAAGCGAGATTTCAGGAAAAACAAATCTTCATTCCGTCACCAACTTACCCTAAACACACACATAAAAAAAAATCCTCTGGAAACCAGATTTTAATAATCATTTCTTAAAAATATTTATTGCAAATTCCAAATGACTAACGCAGAGCAGAACGTAAATAAAACGAAACAGAAAAAAAAACAGCAACTAGGAAAAGAAATCCCATCCCGTGGTCACGCGGGAAAAAACCTTAAGACACCGAGATGGATCTCGAGGTGGCAACAAGGAGAGTGTTAAAAAAAGAAAAGAGAGAGGAAAAAAAGAAAGACTTTCCAATGTTTAATGCAACAGATGAGAAAGAAAGAGGCAAGAGCACGACATCTGTAAACATCTGGCAGCCGCACCGCTAACCTGCTTACACCTCCCAATCAGGTCGGTGACAACTCGGCTCCGCCTTTAATCTCGTTTGGACCCGGTGCGTACAAAAGGAAGCCAGGACAGAATAAGGGGGGGATGGCATAACGGAGGTTCGAAATGACGCAGCCAAAGGGGTGAGGGAGAAAGGAAAGGGATAAATAAGAATGGGAGGAGGGAGGAGAAGATACAAACCAAACAAGAAGAATGTGCACTTCGGGCGGTTGGAAGTTATTACTACCATCCGATTTTCAACCTCTAGAGGCAACAGGGAGCAACAGATGCTTTACCAACCCCTTCCCTGCTGCCTCTTACAAATTTTTTGTGAGGGTGGGAGTTCTCTCTCTCTCTTTTTTTTAGTGTTATTATTATTATTCCGCATCTTCTCTTCTTTTTTAATACATTTTTTTCTTTAATCTTTACCCGATATTGAGCTCCTGCTCAAAGTTTTCAATAAAGCCCCCCAAGAAAGCAAAAAGACGACGCCGGCTGTAATATATTCGCTCATTTAGACGCAAAGCGGGGTCGAGGAGAAGCTCGGGATCTAGATGGGGGACGGAGCGGAGGATTTGAAACAATCTCTTGCCTAACAATTATTCCAGTCGTTCCGGTTACGTGGCTCCGTTAAAGTCGTACCTTTAGGGTTAACCCTTGCTTAGATGTCGCGAATGTTTTGGGGCGGGGGGAATGTTAGGGGGTAGTCGGCGAATATCGCCTGCTGCCTTTTCTACATTTCAGGAATGACGATTAATGTTTGTTGAAGCTGAATTTCGGGGTGGTACGAGGGGAATGGGCGGATTTTCTCGACTGGCTTTTGGGAGAGATTTTCTTTTCCGGTTCCGAAGGGAAATCAAAATTACTTTCGCGTTGCGGATTTCGAAACATGTGTCTTTTCTCGCTTTGTCGACGTGGATGGTGTTACATCTCGCCCTGTTTTGCGTTAGATTTTAATATTATCCGTTTTCAAGGAAATTGGAGCCAGAAACACAATGTGATTATTCAGGCTTGAAAAAGGTCGAATTGCGACTGTACGCTTTTTTTTTACCCTTCCTGATTTGTGTTTTAGCTTCGTGACAGCGGCAAAATTTGAGCTAAGATTTTGCTTTCGTATTCGTAAACACTGCAAATACAAACGCGAATACTAATGCGGAACTGTAAGAACGGTGGAAATCACTGGCATTTGAATGACGGACGCAAAGAAAGTTGCTTTGTAAAAACTTCGAATATATTAAATGTATCATGGCTTTTCAATTTTGTCCGCTTAAAAATATTAAAAAACCAATTTAACAGCAAAATACGTCTTAAAGTGTAATAGCATAATGGAGCATTTTCTTTGTTTATCAACAAAATATCTATCCCATATCGTTTTACTTTTAAAGAATTAGATGAAAAATGTAAAATACAAATGTTGAAATCGAGAAATGACTATCAATTTTCCTCGAATTTGTTTAACGGGCTTGGGCAATAACAGTTCAATTAAAGATTACAACATTTTAACGATAAAAAACGAATATGAAATTAACAAAATATCCATTTAGTAAAAAATAACGTATAATTTAAAGCATGATCACTTTAATAAATTTGAAATTAAAAGTACATTCTTGATGCTATTTTAATTCGACTTAAATAAGTTGGACGAAAAATCTCATCATATAAGCAGTGCAGTGTTAAAGAGTAAAATAAATTAGAGAATAAAATAATATCATAATGGGTAATTCAACACAATGCAAAAATTCATGCGAAAATATGACAGTTGCTTTAAATAATAAAAGAAACTTCGGCAAAGAGTCACACTCTCGCTACCAATGAACATTTAGTGTTAAGAATGTTTAAAAGAAAATGAGAAAAGATTTGAAAAATCACCATAAATATCTGAGTTCCTAACTAATATTTTGAATTCTGAAATGAAATATCTGATAGCAGATTGTGTTTGCATGCAGAGATACCTTAATGGACTTTTCTCAAATGAAGAAGGCATAATGCAGCATGTATCGCCAACCAAATATAGCTTTTAACAATTCTTGACCCTGATTCCAAAGATTCATTCTGCATGAGATTTGCTTCTTGAACTGTGTTTGAATTTTTAGCTTTAGTTATACTAAGGTCCCGTTTTTGAAGAAACACGAGGGCTATTTTGGGACGGACCTCGTAATTATGAACCGCGTTCAGATGACGAGGACCACACCTGAGCTGGCACCCCCTCTCCAAGTTTCCGCGCCGTAGCAGCGGAAGGACGTTTGGTCCCCTAGGTATGATTTACCGTGCAACAGGCCCATATAAACGTCGGATCTTCAATCGGGTTTCGAACCTAGAGCACTGCGGCCCCGAGGCCGAGACCTTACCATTAGGCCACCGCGGCCCTGTTTGGATTTTTTATACATTCTATTAATACTTTCAATGCCTATTATTTTCACACCGATTCAAAAATTAAAGCATCCTGGAAAACTTTTGAATTTATGAACCAAAACTAAAAAATTCTCATGTAAGTTTGTTAGCATACAACGGAATTTTAATTCATTTCCTTTTTAATATACTTGCGCTATATTTATACAGATTTTATATTTGGCTAATAGAAGCAGAAATTTTCAAAAGCATAACTACTATTTTCTTTCGCCTTTACTTTCCCCCTTTGTTAACAATAACACGGATTTCAACTGAGGAAACGTACTGTCAACTGTATTTGCTTTTCTAAAGGACATGAGAAACTGTAAAAGTTAAGAGAAACAATAGTGAAAAATACATCATAAAACACTCTTCATAACAATTCTGGCGGAATAATCATAAAAAGAAGGTGCTACAATAAATATCTACCTTAAAAAACAACATCTGCTGTAGTAAAATGAACGAATTTCGTGTATCAGATGTGGCATTCAGTCAACTTTTTTACAAGGTTACCAGAACTAACATACCAAACCTATGTGTTAAATAAAATTAACCGAACAAAACAACTAAATAAAATCATGTATGACCAACATTAAAGAGAAAACCACGCGCATATTTTGTTTCGATGTAACAACATTAATCGAGAACTAACAAAATAAATTTCTCTCCTGTTACCCAAACGCAAGAGCCCGGCCAGTAATGCTTAAGAATTTCCATCGATTCGATTCAAAATAACCTTTTACTCAATAAATTATTCTTGATGAACTTTCTCTCTACCCTTAAAAAAAGCATCTATACATTT
Source organism: Araneus ventricosus (assembly GCA_013235015.1). Taxonomy (NCBI): domain Eukaryota; kingdom Metazoa; phylum Arthropoda; class Arachnida; order Araneae; family Araneidae; genus Araneus; species Araneus ventricosus. The sequence continues at coordinate 864,014 of BGPR01000191.1, read as the reverse complement.
CCAAACTTGCAGCGAATCCAGTCTACTACAAAACAAAAGCAAAACGAAACGTATGAGGAAAGGAAGAAGAAAAAACTATCTGCCGACCAAATGGGCAATTAGACGGCTGGATTCCATTGACAAGATAGTGAATTGATTAAGCTTCGTTGGGATATTCGGGGGCACAGCCCGGAATCTAGTCCCAGGCGAACATCTGCTTTTCCCAACAACACAGGGACAAAATTTCGCCCCCCCCCCCCCATCCTTTCGATCCCAGTCGTTACCAGAGTATTGATTTTGCTATTAATTTTTTTCTGGCCTCCCGTTCCTCTTTGATTTGAAGCCCCCCATTCTGCTTCGACAAATTGGAGCCGCGAGGTTAACAAGTAGCCATGGTGAATAATGATACAAGTGACGCTACGGGATTCATAATTACGGTCGGCGAAAGCGCGATTTTAGTTGAAAAGTTGAGCGATTTCCTATCTGCTCGCGTCCTTTTTTTTAATCCCCCCTCTTTCACTTTTACTTGCTTTTCCCACTAATCGATAATGTTTTCAAAAAAGAATAATTAGCGGGCTTAAGAAAGTGCTTTATCTTCTGCTAAGTCTGGAGGTTTTTGTCGAAACTTTTAATTTGATTGGGGAACAACGGCCAGGAGAAAGGGTTATCCTTAAAATACTCCTGTAAGCAGTATCGGGGAAAAGGGGTGAGAGGGGTAGGGCACATTTCTCTTCCCTCCCTTTTTCTTTTTATAGTGATACTCCAAGGAACGATTTCCAGAGATACTTTGTCAATGTAAGGATATTAAAAGGAACATTTACTATGTGTTTCATGGAAGCTAGCAGGTTATTAAACTTGGCCATCGCCGATATTTATTCATTGTTGTTGTTTTAACACTCCCGATGCATATCAGTAGTTTTTTTTATGAAAGAAAGAGATTGTTTCAGTCTTCTCAAAAATTGAAAATTGGCATTTATTTTTTAAAAATATTAGTTTCAGTATTTAATTTATAGATTCAATCACTAAATTCGCAAAAAATTTGAGGCATTCCCTCGGAAAAAAGTGCTATTGAACGCAAAAGTTTATTAGCCTTTAATAAAACTCAGTTACTAAGTGTGTTCAATAATGCATTAATACTTTTTTCACCAATTTTAATTTCTTCACGATAGTTTCTGTTTTGGTAATTTCACAAATAATGGACAGTTTCATATCTGTGAAACAAAATGGTTAATTTAATTTAATTTTTGGGATACAGAATATACGACACGCTAAGATTCTTAATTTCTCTATATCGTGCAAGTCAACTATTATTTTTTAAAACATTTGTCTAGAGAAATACTCGTAAATGTCTGATAAAATCTTCAGTAATCTTTTTTATCTTAAAAAACTCGTTACTAACAGTTTAGAAAAGTAATGTAATTTGTTATGCGAGCAAGAACTACTTTTGATGGACCATGTGATTTCACTTACAATACAAAAAGTCATACGAAAACGCTTAAAAATATTGATTCTTTTGCTGGGTTCTGACTTAGAATTGGGGTTAATTTTCCATTAACAATTCCACTTACACAATATATATATAAAAACATAAATCTTCATGGTAGCAAATTTTGATGAATAGAGAAAGGCAAGGATTTCACTCAACAGAAACTTTAACATAATATACATTATAAACATGAAGTTGGGTAGCAAATTTTGATGAATAGAGAGAGGCAAGGATTTCATTCAACAGAAACTTTAACATAATATACATTACTAACATGAAGTTGGGCAAAGTCATGTAGTCTTCAACAATATTTAACTTTTAAAAAATGTCCAGAACTTCCAGATTATGAAAATGAAACTTCCAGAAAAAAAATTCCAAACTTCTACGACCTTTTTATTAAAGTTTATGTTTCAGTTATTTCTGATCAACAAAATCAAAAACTTTCCAAGGGTTTAACATAAATCCATTTTATACTTCCATAAAACACCAGGACAATTAGACCAAGATAAAACACAAAAACTGAAACAAAGTATCATATGTTCTACCACTCCGTTTCATGAATTTGTAACACTAAAAGAAAGCAAAACCATGCACATTCGAAAGCAAAGGAAAAACACCAATTAATTAAAGAAAAACAACCCACAAAACGACCAAATTCGTTTATCTCCCCTTAAAAATACACACCCATGCGCAAGTTAAGAATGAAAAATTAGGTCACCGAGGATTGAGTACAGGAATTATAACAACAACAGCGGAAAGAAGAGGAAAAAAAGAAAGCGAATGCAGGCAGATAAAAGGATGTGTAAAAACAAAGCGCAGAGTCACTCTTCTTTGTCACGGGCAGCTTGAGTGAAACAAAAGGCGCGCTTTTACCAGAGAAGGACACGCCAAGAATTTCCCCTTTTCTTCTAAGCTGAGGGTTTGGGAATGAACGAAGTGGTGTCAGAACACTGGGATTACAAAAAGCATTTTTCTTAAAAACTCTGCCATACAAAATGCAGCTTTTAAGTCCAGGCAGGAGAGGAATTTTTTTGAATATTTTTTATTTTTTTTTTAGTTTTCTGTTTTCTTCATTTATGAAGATTTTGGAGTAAATAACTAATTATCTTTTGATGCGATTTCTGGAGCCATTCAAGACCCTTCAATTAGTTCCGTTTCATGCAGTCAATAGCGGGAGTGAAATTTATCGTTTTGAAAAAGCGAGGGAAAAAAGAATGTTCTGAAAGAAGAAGTATGAAGCAGAGATGGGGAACAATATGGCATGTTTTGCTCATAATGTTTCTATGCAAGTGCGATATAATTATAAAGTAATTAAAGGCGCTCATCTGTGTTTTCAAAAAAAATTATTTAAAACTCAACTAATCAGGAATCCTGGAGGTCTAGAAGTTTGGAAAGTAAAGAATTGAGAGATGAATACTGCCATGCCACTAACCTCCACGTAGCTGTTCCGGATCTCAGCCAAAAGTTGTGGAGTGAAGAGTGGAAGAAACGGTTACGCGGGAGCGAGGTGGTAGATGGCATTAACGGTATTGGGTTCTCTGCGCAGAGTGCGCACGTTTTTGTAGGGGTTCTCGAGGTGAACTCCGAGTGAGTAATTGTGATAGATCTTGAAAGTGAATCCTAATTGTATATACGTATATAGCTCCTATTTAATCATATATAGTAGTATTAATAAACTAGTGTGAAAAAAAGTGAATTTATTGAAGGCTGGAGCACACAGTTATTACAAATACCATCTCTTCTCACGAGAACGTAATATACACCATGTCATATTTCAGGATTGAAAAAAAAACTTTTAGAAAATTTATACAGGTATTATCTTCAGCATAATGGCAGTAAAAATATTTTATTAAAATTTGGATCTGTGCTTTTTCCGAATTCAAATATCAGAGATAATTAAGTAAATAGCTCATAGCATAGTACAATAGTACTTAGTCAAGTAAATAGTATGAAAGTGTACAACGTCATAAAAATATTATATAATATTTTATTTGACTTAGGTACATTTTCAGCTAAAAATTGCTGCCAAGACGAGCCATCCTCTTTAATGAAGTCAATTCACATGACGTCACAATCACAAGACAGACGTAACTCCTAAGCCATCTAGCTACAGATGTTACGCTATCCTCTGATTTCACGCCCTTTTACCTCCAGTAAAACGCGCAATAAATTCCAAAAATCAATTGGCACGGCGCATCTGAAGTATATCACGTGAGCATAAATCGACTCCATTAAACTGACAATCAAAATTTTGTATATTTCACCAGAACGCATTTTGAACTTTTAAGTTTTTACATCTTTTTAACGTAACGTTTCATTCTATGTAATGAAGACACGCTAGAGTACAGCCTTAATAGTTTTTCTTTTAAGAGAATACTTTTGCTTCTATAAGATATTGTTTCTGAACATGAAACAGGAATGGTGCCAATTCGCATCACTTCACAGTCGCATGATAAAAGTAAATCCACCTCACATCTAACTGAACGCTGTCTTACGCTATGCTGTGGAGACCACGGTGGCCTAGTGGTAAAGTCTCAGCTTCGGGGCCGAAACTTTAGGTCCAGGTTCGAAACCCGATTCTGGATCCGCACGCTAAATCTCACGTCGTAGATCAAACGCTCTCCCGCTGATGTGGCGTAGAAGTTTGAAAAGGGGGTGCCAGTTCAGGGGTAGTCCTCGTCATGTGATCGAGACTCAAAATTGCGAGGCCCGGTCTTCCTGCTTCTTCTTACTAAAGTAAACTACGCTGCAACAAATAAAAGATACGTAGCGGATTTCAAAATTGAATTAGTGGTGTTCAAGTGACATGTATCGCGTTAGCATGAATTGTTTTCATTAGATGTTCCTTTCACAAAATGCCAGGACACGGTAGAAAATGTTGTATTTAAAAGTTCCAGCAATTTGCCATGTTATTTAATTATAACATGGCAAATTGCTGGAACTTGTAAGTTGTTATACAACTTAAAAGTCAAAACACAAATGGATAAATCTCAGTCTCGAAAATGATAAAGACGTATTTAACATGCTATTAAGAATTTCAAAATGGCGGCTTCAGCGTCGGGCAGTGATGTGTAACGGAACACACTATTTTCACGTCCAATGCTCAATTTCATTTCAACAAATTATCGTTAAAGCGGCGTTTATAAATAGAAATCTCCGATGCAGAGAAAAAGAGCACAAAAAATGAAGGGATTACCCACGAATTAAATTATTACACAGAGAAAAACCACTCAAATTATATTCCGTTTTTTTTATTTTTTCACAACTGGAATGAAAAAGCCTTCTCTGTTTCAAAAAGCAACCACCCAAGGAAAACGAAAATCACTCTAACTGCAAATGAGCTACGAAACCAGCGGAGAGTGAACTTTTTTGTTTGGTGGGGGAGCAAAGAGAAGTCGCAGGAAAAAAAAGACTTTATTTTTTCATTTATTTTCTTAAATATCGGATATTAAGTAGAAGAATTAATCCGCATTTGGACAGCGAATTCACTACTTATAAGGTATAGAATCTGGGTACTTCAGTTGGAAGTGAAGCATTACAAAATATTATCACTCTTTTCAGTGGTGAACGCTTCGTTGACCGTCATTAATAGCTGTAGTTCGAGCAATCTATTTTTTTATCTACTTAAAATGTTTTTTTTCTCTATTTTTTTCTTTTGTAAGAAATCTTTAGTGCATTTATGTGTATGGACGGAATATGGCTTAAGAGCCAATTACGAATTTAGAAGCATGGCACAAGTGCTTTTTGATTATCGTTAAAGGAAAAAAAATCGAAAATAATAAATTCTGATATCGATTTGGATTTCTTTGACACATCAACGGAATTCTCTGTGATATTTCTTTTCAATATAAGCCTTAATTTTTACATCGGATATGATTATTTTTACAAAAGCTTAGAACTCAAACCAAGCGGAAAAGAAAAAAAATGTTTGGCGATACTGAATCGTCTAATTTGGCGAGTGAAAACTGTTTTTACTGGATTCAAGTCAGAAATATTCAAAATAATTTATGCAAAAATAAGTTTTTTATGCAGTCAACAAAATAAGTAAATAAAGTACATTAAAAATAAAGCACAGTTAACAATTTGTTGTTTGGACACATAATTTTTATGATTTTTTTTCTAGCGGAATATAGAACAATGGCAAAAAGTTCGTTATATATGAATTACTAAACCTACACTAAAATAAGATTCATTATCAATAAAAATATGAATTAGTAGGTTTTTTAAAGGAAAAACGTTTATAAGTTTATGCAATAAAGATAAAATGGTCAAAATTATTTTTAAAGGTGGTAAAATATAGCATAGAGATATGTGATACAGTAAAAGAAGTTACATTGGCCAATTAGAAGATATAACTAGGAAAAAAAATGGCATTGCTGTGATTTATTTCAAATTATTACAGAATACACTATTGAGGACGAACTTGTAATAACTCAAGCTACAGAACGCTGGAATTAGCTTGCAACAATCAAAATTTGAGTTTGATTGAAAGGTATCTGAATTAAGAAAATGTTATCTTCAATTCAGTCATTTACAAATAGTGAAGAATCAAGTTTAGCCTTCGTATATTAAAAACATTCGAAACTCTGGTTTTTAAAAAAATTAGCTAATTTAAAGAATTATATATTTTTTCTATCGATGTACAGAAAGGCCAAATAATCCGAGTGCATTAGTTAGATTTGTTCAAGACCCAGGCAGAATAAATTTCATTTAAAACATTGGTGAGTAAGAAAAGGTGGTGAGAAGTGTAGATTGAAATGATCAAATGTCAGATTGCCAATATATTGATATTTAGTAAGAGAAGAGCTTATAAATAGAAAGTTTTTCAAATAGAAAGATTACAACTTCTAAATGAATTATTAGGCTTATTTTTTTAAAAATGCATCGTACTGATTAATATTAAAAAAAGACCTTTGAATTTCTTGGTTTTCTAAAAGACCTTTGAACTGTAATGAGTCTCAAATTTTGGGAAAGGAATGAAGATAATTATGATTATTCAAGTGCTAGAAATATCGAATTATTTTTTAGAAAATGTCATTTAAAGATAAAAGTTTATTGCGCTTTTTTTTCAAGCACAAAACCATCTGTGATTTTGATCATTCTAGACACTCTAAACAATTACTCTCTCTTTTTTCATTTCAAATCATTCCAGGAGATCTCATTTTTTCAAACGTTTCACAGAAACAGCAAATGTCACAAAAACGTGTTGGTGTATCTCCACCAACACGTAAAATCTCAATCAATAGATACCATCCAGATTGCTTTTTTTACAGCAAATGTCACAAAAACTTGTTGGTAAATCTTCTCCGTCAAGTAAAATCTCAATCAATCGATACCATCCAGACTGTTTTTTTCACAGCAAATGTCGCAAAAACTTGTTGGTGCATCTTCACCAACAAGTAGAATCTCAATCAATCGATACCATCCAGACTGTTTTTTTAATCGAATTCCCTTTCTACCATACACGTGCAACCTCCCTCTCAATGGCGCAGCCTCAACTGGAACAACAAAAACGTGGTTCACCACCACGCCAACAGAGCGGGCATTGAAAGCTGGAAGAGGGGGAAAAAAACAGCATTGGCAGCAGCATCAATACTCCCCGACTGGGAAATCTGACTGATGACAGGGAAAGGATCGAAAGTGAGTCAGCGGAGGGGAGCAGGAGCAACCCAATAACCTTCGACACTGATCATCATCTCGTGATCAGCATCCTGCGACCGGCACGGTCCATCGCGCAGGATAAATGGCGATCGGCCAGTCATCAAGGATACCTAGTAGCAGCTTCCGCTCCAGCGAAAGGGTTGAGGACAAAGGAGATCCCTGCCCACTTTTCCTTCTGCCTTTGTTTTGTTCGATTTGATTGTAATTGCGCAGCAGGGAAATTCGGAGATGGGACGTACGTGGAATTTAATTATTGATTGGACTTTTTTCTGTATCTGCATTTGTTGTATAAAGAGAAAAATAGTAAGCAAATTGCAATGGAGAAGTTGTCGTGTCGTTTTCATTATCGGTTGTGAGTGTGACCGAAAGTAAGAAGTAAATAGCAAGATTGCTTGCTTTTCTTCATCAAATGGGTTACGAACGAATAAAATAAAAATTATTTAAAACATTTGCCCTCTTTTAATTATTTAATTCATTTTGCCCACACTCCCCACTTTTCCTTATGCCTTTGTTTTGTTCGATTTGATTGTAATTGCGCAGCAGGAAAACTCGGAGATCGGGAAGCACGTGAAAAGTGGAATTTAATTATTGATTGGACTTTTTTTGTATCTCGTCGCTTAACAAGCATCACCACCAAACTCAATTTTTTGAAATTTCAAAGAGGAAGATTCAACTGAATTTTTCGCAACCAATAACGAATACTTCTAAATTTTTTTTTCCATGTCTGGTTGGAAAATGTGGTCTCATGTTCATAGCAGATCTTTAAAAAATTCCGAAATATTCGTTATTGGTTGCGAAAAATTCATTGGAATCTTCCTCTTTGAAATTTCAGAAAATTGAGTTTGGTGGTGATGCTTGTTAAGCGACTATCTGCGTTTGTTGAATAAGAGAGAAATAGGGGAAGCTGTCGCATTGTTTTTATTATCGTTGTGTGACCGAAAGTAAGAAGTAAAGAGCAAGGTGGTTTGCTTTTCTTATCAAATGGGTTGCGAATGAATTAAATAAAAACAATGTAAAGAAAACAATACGTGGAGGTGACATGCTTTTTTCATTTTAAATGAATATAAATAATATTTTTATATTGGATAATTTCATTAATGAAATTGATAAATAGCTTGATTTTTATTCCAAATACTATAAGGCTGAACTAAAAATAATCCAACAAAATCCAAAAATAATCCAACTAAAGATAAATAAAGCTAAAATTGAAATCCCTCTTGAAGGTGAAATGACTGAAATACAATGTGGTAATCTACTAATAAGACATTTGTTTTTCATGTTTCTTGTTGGTCTAAACGCTTGTTTTCTGGTTAATCATCAATTAATATTAAATAGATATTGAACATAGTTACTTTATATGTAACTCATTTTAGGATTTTTAAGATGTAGCAAGAAATTTCAGTTAATGTAAAAATTATTAAGTAATTTCTGCATATGTTTCTGACAGTGTAAGCTTTTTTTTATAATTTTTTTTGAAAAAAAAAACATTGAGTGTGATGGCATGACAACCGTATGGCAATTTAGGTATTTTGTTCCTGACCAGTTAACACATCTACTGAAGATATTCGAAGTTAAAAATGTCGAAGTAAAAATTTTCAAGCAAATTTCAACAAAATTTTTGATTCTTATAAATCCAATGCCCAATTCTCAAATGTAAGAGCAGATGAAACAAATAAAAACAACAGGAAAGAAAATTTGCACAAAAAATGAAAAAGGTTTGAATCTTATTGCAACAATGAAAAGTATTGCCGTAAATTATGCCTAAAAAATATTTTTAAAACTAGGGGGAAAATTGGACGACAACTATATTAATAGCATTGTAAACAATTTCCTGAATTTTAAAGGTGATGTAAAAATAATTTTTGTGCAATAATATTTTCGAAAATTATCGCCCAAGAAACTCTTTAATTAACTAAAATACTAATTAAAACTTCGTAAAAACGCTCCGAGGTGCACATTCCCATCCTCCAAAGTATAACTGTGCCCAATTTAATAGCTTTAGATCCAACCGTCTGTCCTTAGAGCGCCAACATGCACATATTCGCTTTTATTATTAGTAGTGATTGTCTTCGCACCAACTTTTTTTGCAATCACATATACCACACAAAATAGTATGATAATTTTTGATAAATTTCTTAGTCTAAGTCAACTTCTTCTGCAGACACATCCAATAAAAAATATATATCTAACCATTTATAACCAATGCAGTTTCACGCTTCTAGGCGTTGCGACACAAAAGTCCGTTTTCAAAGACAAAGCTCTAAAACTTGTCTCATCATATTTGCATGATTTATTACGTCACGTGGTTACATGTTTTCTAACGTCACAGATAATGAACGCGCGTGCTATAGCTCTTCCGAAGAAAACTAATTCACCTTGAAACATATGATGAAATGAATAAATACTCATTTTATTTTTCTGGTGCAGTGAAAAAAGCATGGAGAAAATATATAATGGTAATTCCGCAGCAAAACACCTGCGAGGCGTATTCCTAAACCCTGCGAATAATTAAATAATTTATTTTAAACTGCTCTGCTATACTGAGATTGAAAAATCCATTAGCTGTTTGAAACCGTGCAGAAGGGAAAAAAAAGAATGTCTTTATTCAATAAAAACAATAAAATATATTTATGTCCCTTCCTACCAGATACTTTTATGGATACCGATAGCTATGCGTGTACTTATCTTGGAAAACCTAAAAACCGCAAAATGCGTATGAAAGACGCGAGAACAAGAAATGATATATATTTTACGGTACCATAACGCTCCATTAGAGAACATTAACGGACAATAAACACACACCGAACTCTCTATAATCCACAGGGAACAGTAAGTCACAAACTTGTGGGGGGTGGGAGAGTAAGGGGGTGTTCAAGAACGGGAGCTATGACAGGCATTCGACGATCGATATTGAAAGAGAAAAAAAATTAAAACAAAAATCACTTCACTGCACCTAGGGATTAAGGAGAGAAGAAAAAAGTATAAAAAAGAAGAATAGAATAAAAAAACGCGGGAAAATTTAAGAAGGAAAAGTGGAGTTGAGTTGGGGTGGGGGGAAAATACCCACTTCGTTTATTGTTTCTCCTTCAATTATTCAGAACACTATTGATGACTCGGGAATAAAACGGGATTTTTTTTATTTTTATTTTTTATTATTATTATCGTCTGACGACTGCGTTATTGAGTGGGGGGTGGGAACGGGGAGGGAACAGTACTCGGGGGAAAAAATGTCAGCAGTGTTTTTTAACGCTTTCTCAATTACCTTCGAAAAGAAGAGGTGGCAAAGGGGGTAACACACACTGATTTTTTTCGCTTTTTTTCTTCGGGTAGTTTTTTTAATGGCATTAGCGTGCATCTTTAGCGAATTTTTAACATTGTACGGAGAATTTTTTTTTTCATTTAGATTTTTGTTATTCTGTTCTCTCTTTTTTCATCTTCTTACTTTCTTTTATCTTTCTTCTGCTTTTTTTTTCCTTCACTTCCCAAACGGAGTTGGAATATTTCCTGACAGGAAAAGAACACTGTTTTCTGAATTTGTGCTTTTACATCTGGCCACAAGTAACGCGGAAATATTTAACCAAAAAATATTTTAAAAAAGAAACAAGAAAAAATGTGAGACTAACTTTTTACACTTGTGACATATAATATACAGAATTTAAAATCTGTGCATTTTTATTTGATTATGTATGATATATCTCAATAATTAGCAGGAAAGAAAACTAAACTTTTAAACAGAAAGTTTTGTTAATTTATGCTCTAAAATATTAAGCCATTACTGAAATAAAATAACTTGTTATTTCTTGTTTTTCGAATACATATATTAATATATCATGTGTTGTACTGTAACATTTAACTAGGATAATTTCAGAACCCAATGTTGTGGGATATACATGTAAATTCTCCTATTTATTTGTTCCCCTAATATGACATACTCAAATAATAAAATACGTACGCCAAATAACATAATTTTCTAGTTTAATAGTACAGATGAAACCATACAGATTTAAAGACTTTGCTTCGAAAAGGAAGAAGGGAAACAAAACTAAGAAGAATTTTAACAAAATTAATAAGAATTTTACACTTTGCCAAAAATACAGCTTAATGCAGACACACAGATTTAGTCCCTGACAAATCCTTTTCTTGGGGCGAGATCTATGAGCTTAAAATTTAAAAGCTTCAATCATAAAATAGCTTGGATTGAATTTACATTTTTAAAGGTAATTTAAATTAAACTATGGTAATTCTTGGTTCTTAATATATATTAATTATAAATTTTGAATAAAAATTATTAATTTTATTGCGTAAAGACATAATTAAATGATCGAATTGAATCTGAAACCATAAATACATAGTTAAAAATTAATTTGAGGCAGTTTCAAATTGAGGTTGAAAATCGTTTTTGAGATATATTTTACTCAGGAAGAAAAGTTAGAACAACATTTATGAAATTTGAATTTTAAAATCTAATTTAACATATTTGAAATTTTTTTACCTATTAAATTCAAGACTTTGGAAAACTTTCCAGCGTATTACAAACACAAAGACTTTTATAAACTCAGCTATCTTTTATTCCGTTATCAATCAATAACACTGCATGGGCATCAATAGAAAATGCTCAATACAGACTGTTACTTAGATGATTGATAGACAACTTTACAGATTATTTGTATTATTACATCTCGAACAGATGATATGATAAAACGACTTCTGTGCATTTATTTTGGAATAAGTTTTCACACACACAACATTCTGTTACTGTTTTTTGCGTATTCGGACATGGAATCCATCATTCCTCACACCATTTATCAATACAGCCCGGGTAACTTAAAAAAAGAGCCGCTTATAATAAAAGAAATAAAATCATTCTTTCTCTCTTCGGTGGTCACGGATATACAGAGGATGATGATGAAAAAAAAACGATAATACATGAAATGCAAAAATGTATTGGTAGACATCTGAAATGACACAACAGAAGGTTCTTCTCAAATCGCGAGAGGCGAGTTCAAACGGACGGGTCAGAGATTGGCATGCGTCTCTCTCATGAAAAGAAGCGGAGTAATGAAAAGAGCAGAAGAAACAAATAAAAAACGCGTAGTGGTAGCCTGAGAAAAAGCAAGGAAATCTGACAATCGTGGATAATAGAAATCGGAGGTCTCGAACAAAAAGACGAGGAGTGACAGACGGCGCGGAATTGAACAAAATAGCAGGGGGCTATTGAGCTGAACCGGATCTGGCCAAACGTCGCACTTCGATTGTGTTCAAACATTGGAAAAAGAAACTAATATATCTTAATTCCGCCGCGGGCGCCCGAACAATTGTTACGATCTAATTACATTTTGATTTCGGGACAGCCGATGCATCAGTATTTTCGGACCCTGTTTCGATCTGCTTCTACCTGAAAGCGAAGAAGACCGTTTCTTGAAGAAAAAGCTGATGAGAATGACGAGCGTGAAGACGAGCTGATGTTGACGTCGCCGAAACAATGCGCATCCGCACCTGCGATTGCTTTCGGCCCAGCGAGGGGGCTGCCGGCCCAACTATTGATGCAAATATGGATTACGCTGCAGCGAGCACCAGCAAAGCCGATGCTTTGAAATCCGACGGCCTTGGGCACAATGTCA